>PVJI01010813.1:0-14599 GCA_004026765.1 Micronycteris hirsuta | reverse complement strand
CCCCAAACTTGCTAAAAAATCTATCAGGACAAACCCAAATATATTCTACATACCTAAATATCAGAAGCAGCAGTGGCAGTCACTTTTTGGCAAACCTCAAGTACAGAATCCAGACATTCACATCTGTACTCAAGGCATCAAGCAACACTGAGGGTGTCCAGAACAGAACACAGCAATCATTTGGGTACAAGTCAATTTAGCTGTGCGCATTCCACCATTTCTTCTCTACTGAGACATGGCCCATCCAAAAGGAATTATGTGGGTGTATTCAAACGAGGTTTCTTCTTCTTCTTCATTTTAATTAATTTTTCCATCATCCTTTTATTCCTCTTAACACATTCAGGACATAACATATTATCTTCTAGGTCTGAGGATGGGAAAGTGCAGGCTGGTAACAGGAGGAGAGAGATCATCTTCTTGGGAGTGTCAGGCACCCAGGCCTGACCAGCATGGAACTGCAGACGAACCCACCCCTCTTTGTCTCCCAAAAGAGGTCTGCCATGGACCACACACCATCTGACACCAGATGTTTGCAGCAGAAAGTTCTCAACGGGAATGGGAACGGAACACGAATTCACAGCCTTGGACTGCACCGCTCTCGCCGCAATTCTGGACCACGCGGCCAACATGACCTCCTGAGCGGACGTTGTCACTTCAACCGTGTTGGTCTCTTTCTCTCTCTTACTAATCTTACAGCTTTTATTACTTCTTGCCCTCTTGGTCACCATCTTGCATTTCCTCGAACAGAGCTGCAGTGCGTCCTCCTGCGGTATTCCAGCAATACTCTGTTTTTCTCCAGAGTAAGCATGTTCCTTCAGCCTCATATAAATCTCTATTTTCTTGCCTTCAGTACTCAAATTAATCTGTTGGCACCAGTCCCGCAAAGTATCACAACGCACTTTATTAAATGAAGGCAAAATGGATGGCAAGGGAAGAATTGGTTTAGAGCAATCTTTGAATTGTTCATTGATTTGAGGAAGATAAACTATATTATTCATCTCAGGCATCCTCAGGTTGGCTCCTGAGGTTGAAGACACACTTGGTTCCATCTGATGTTCTTCATTATGTTCCTCATTAACTGGAACCAATGTGAGAATCACACTTTCTTCATCTAATTTATCTTCAAAGAAATCCTTTTCATTGCTATCCAAACTCGAGCTAGTCATTTCCAGGAACCCAGATGAAGGCAAAGCCAGCAGAGTTGAGGACACTTGCAGTTTACTCCTCTTAACCTCGGTAATTTTCTTTCATTATTTTTTCAAATAAGTTTTCAATTTCTTCCTCTTCCTCTTCTCCTTCTGGTGCCCCTATGATTCAGATGTTGGAACATTTAAAGTTGTCCCAGAGTTTCCTAAGCCTTTCATTTTTTTTGAATTATTTTTTCTTCATTCTGTTCTGGTCGAATGTTTCTTTCTTCCTTTTGTTCCAAATCATTGATCTGAGTCCTGGTTTCCTTCCCTTCATTGTTTCTTCCCTGTCTATTTTTCTTTATTTCACTTTGCATAGCCTTCCTTCACTTCTTCCTTTGTTTTGTGACTGTACTCAATAATTTCTGTGAGCATCCTGATTACCAGTGTTTTGAACTCTGCACCTGATAGTTTGGCTATCTCCTCATCGCTTAGTTCTTTTTCTGGAGTTTTGATCTGTTCTTTCATTTGGGCCATATTGCTTTGTCTTAGCACACCTGTTACATTGTAAGGGGGCAAGCCTTAGGTATTCGCCAGGGTGGGGCAACCCACTTCGCTGTGTTGAGGCGCTATGTGTGATGGAAGGGTCAGAGAGGGAACAATGCTGCTTGCTTGGCTCTTGCCCCACTTTCAGTCACTTTCCCTGCTTCCCACATGCAGATTGTGCCCTTTTCAGGTGATGCCCTGGTGCTGATTCCTGGGTGGGTGAACTTGTGTATGTTCTAGGATCCTGTGGGCCCCTCTAATGGACTATTCTGTGAGGCTGGGAGTTTCTCCCATCACTGCAACCTGCACAGGATTTTACAGACAGAGGTTTTGAGGTTTTAGTTTCCTATGCTGGAAACTTGGGTTGTGTGGTCTTTCTCTTTCCCCAGTTGTTCCTCCCAGCTTATCCACATGTGAATGTGGGACTGCCAGGTCCACCAGCTGCTGCCTTGCCATGTGTCCTTTCCACCCCAGCCTCCTGTCTCTGCCCCTCCTAACAGTCTGAATGAATGTTCTTTCTTCAATCCTTGGTGGTTGGACTTCCATACAGTTCAATTTTCTGGCAGTTCTGGTTGTTTTTTGTTTTTAAACTGGTTATCCTTCTTTTGGTTGTGCGAGGAAGCAAAGCATATCTACCCATGCCTCTGGCTAGAAACTATCTACACCCTATTCTTAAAACAAGTCACCAAGCCCATCCCACACTCAAGGGGTAGGGAGTGAGATTAAGCTCCACCTTCTGGAAGGGAGAGCATCTACATAAATTATTTGGAATTTTTAAAATTTTTGTCTCTTCTCCGCCATTTGTTTATTTATATCAATATGGACTCATATACATATACAGCATCGGCAGAAGTAATGCCTGCTTTAGTGTGATTGGTAGGTTCTCACACAGATGGACAGCAGTTTGAAAAAATGTCATATGGTGTACTTGAGTGTGATATTGTTATGTTACAGAATTACATGATTATGATTTTGTAATGAAAAGGGGCATTATTTGTGCCAGACCCTGTATTTTATTTTTTGGGTTATAATCCTATAACTGAGCAAACTGGGGCCTGTCCACGTGTCGCCTCGATGTATGACCCAACAAGTAGAATTGAAGGAAACAGATTTTTATTTACAGGATTCCAATCTTGGGGGCACTGGGAGCACTCCTGCTCGGAGCCCTGTTCTCCCACAAGACCCTGCATTTCCCTTGCTCCCCACCAGGCTATAAGCCAAAAACATGCCGAAAATTTCCTCATGTCCTTATCTGTTCTTAAGGTGGCTGCACAGTTCTCCATCCCCTCTGGAAGGTACACTTGTGGGTTTCAGAGTCACCATCCTCTCGCAGCTGCTCTCTCATTCAGGATCTGGTGCATGTTGTCCTCAGCCTCCACGTAGTAGTCCAGGAAAACCTGTGCTGTGTTACATTGGATTGCGGTGGAGTCTAGGGAGGCACATGTCTCAAGAGAGTGGCTTCTCTGTATGTCCTTCAGAGAAGCCAAAGTCTACAGTCTCAGCATTCCCAGTCACAGTTGAGTTCAAGCATCTCCCACAAATCCGGGTGACTAGGCAGGTTCCCACAGCTCCATCAGCTCTCTCCCTATACCCTTTCCTCAGCCCGCATGGCTGCTGCTTCGACACTACAGCCCACATGGTTGTGTCTCCTCATGGCTGCCTCTTCCTTACTATACCTGTCTGCATGGTGGAATCCTGACTCCCGGCTGGCATGGCTTCTACCTTACACACCAGCACTCGTGGCCAAATCCTGACTACAAACTGCATAGCTGCTTGCTGCTTCCTCTTCAGACCTTGTGGCCAAATCCACTTCTCTTTCAGCCTGCCCGTATTTTAAAATGCTGACCTGGAACTTCCTATGTGACCTCATAATTGGCCCCTCCTGCAACAATGTGCTACTTTTGCCAGTTCCCCCATATCTTTTACCTTCTTTTGGCTGCCATCTTTAGTCAGGGCAGAAGTTCTCAGTGATGCTTCAACATCTCCCTCCCCTGGCTATGTCAGGAGTCACTGAATGCTCTCAGAGTCACACATTCCTTTTGCCCAGGGCAGCAGCAAAGCTATCAACTTGCCATTTGTTATGCAAAGTATCTTAAGCTATATCATCCACCTCCCCTTCCCCCAATCCAGTTTCGTAGGGGACATTCTCTGCTCTTTTGGGGAACCCCTGCTCTGCTCTGGGAACCCTGTTATAATCCAATACTATGCTATGTATTTTGTTGTTCAAATTGTCCCAGTTTTGACCATTCATTGGGAGCTCTTTCAGGTTGACTCCTGTGTCCCTTTGCCTTGTCTCCACTCTTTTGTTTTCTGAGCACTTCCTTACTTTCTGGCACTACAAGGTGCTCTGGGCTCATCTTGTCTTTTCTCTTCCCAGCCTTAGAGTCAGTCACTTCTTCAAAGATCTCTGATTCTCTTTTACAGGAGAACAGCTTTGGGAAACGAAAATCTGGATGTTGGATCATTGTTCATTGCTACTGGGGAGTACACCTATGTTTCTTAAATCATGAAATATATCATATATTCAGAAGAGTACATCAAACATACCAATGCTGTTTAAAGAATAATTATCAGCTGAACATCATTAAATCTGTTTTTAGCATTATGTTCGTTGCTTTGTATCTTCCTCCTGAAACCTTGCCCTGACCCGCAATGCCAGCACTGGGTGCCCCTCATATTAGCACTCATAGCACGTAGTACTTATTCCTATCCTGAATCTATATTAGTACATGTCCATGGTAAACAAGTTGGGAGATGCAGATGATTAAATGAGAATCAAGCCAGCATTTCTACCAACCAAGGGAAAACTTTCTAACTGCCAGAGTGGTCTGAGGATGCAACAGTTCCTTCTAGATCTGTGCTTTTTCACTAGCCACCTGGAGCCACTGAGCACATGAAATGCGGCTGGTCTGAATTGGGATAATTTAGTACAAAAAAGAATGTAAAATATCTCAACAGTTTTTATATTGATTACATGTCAAAAAGATATTATTTTGAACGTGTAGAATTGAATAAAACATTAAAATTAATTTCCCTATTTCTCTTTATCTTTGTAGTGTCAGCAAATTTTAAATTATATATGTGTGGCTCACATTATATTTCTATTGGATGGAGGTATTCTATACAGAGTGAGCTCTCCATGAGCAGATGTATTTGAGCACCGAGTGGACTTTGGTGGAGCGGTGATGGTAGCAGTGGCGCTTGGGTTAGTTTATGCTTCTAGGTCTCCAGCCTATACCTCCACCCTGCTTCTACCAAAGTGTTATCCCTCAAACTCACCTTTTGGTTTCTTATCTGGAATGACCTCTTCACTATCTATTTTGTCAAAATCCTACAGAACTTGCAAAGCATCTCACATGCTTCCTCATTCTTAAAGCCTTTCCTGTTCCTCCACAGCAGGAAAGGAAACCCTGAATGCCTCCAGCAGTACTCACCTACCAACCCCTCAGTACATTCTGTAGTTTGGCAATTTGCTAACTTCTTTAAATGATGTTCCAGATCTTCAAACTTTACATGTGCTCTTTCCTAAGACCTAACTTCTGGAGAATACATGCTGAAGTCCAGGTCCAACTTCTCCTTTTCCACCTCCCCTGCTCACACTTTACGAAAGCTTCTCCAACTCAGGCTTTTACTCACAACATTACCCCAGCAACAAAAACCTCCAGGTCACCAACCAAAGGCGAAGGACTAACGACTGAATAATAAAGCATGTTACAAGTTGGCAGTTGCTAGTTCTTTGCTTTCAATAAAGTTGAAGAAGGTTCTAATTTTTTTGTCATTAAAAATAACTTAATGATAGGTCACTTTGTGACTTTATGGCTTGTAACTCAAAAAGAATTTAAATAATTGAGACATTATTTATTGTAACAAAACTTCCTCCATTCTCATCTACTTATTTATGTGAACATGCTTTCTCAGTGATTCTATTTATAAAAATAAAAAAATAGATATAAAATTGATGCTGAATCCAGCCTCATTCCAGCAGTAATATTTATCTATAAATATATAAACTAATTGCAAAATGTCTATTTCAGCAAGAGATGCATTTTCAATCATTTTACTCTTTGTTTAATAATTATTTATCAAAAGATATATATTATGTTGCTTTGATCAATTGTGTACTAATATAATAACAATACTGGTGATACTTCAATCCAGTAGAAAATTTAAAGACATACTGTTTTAGAGTCATTGAAATTTAAAAGGTTTTAAATGTAAAAAAATTTAAATTTCAATTATATGCATATATATAAATTTCTGTTGAAATATGAATTAGGTAATCAATAACAGACTTTCAAGAATAAAATATATCATCCTAGGGTAACATTCTGTGAAAGAAAGCAAAAGCGTAACCACACCTTCAAGTTAAAGTAGAGCTTGTTCCAGTATATTCTTAAAATGAATGACAGTATTCAAATCACAGTGGTACTTGCATTCAGTTGATGATGGAACAGCTTTATTTAAAATATTAGCATTTACAATATTCTAGGAAGTACATCCTTTGAAACAATATATATTTTATTTGTCAATTTAAAAATATGCCACATAGAGCCCTCACTGGTGTGGCTCAGCAGACTGAGTGCCTGCCTTTGAACCAAAAAGTCTTGGTGGATTCCCAGTCAGGGCATGTGCCTGGGTTGGGGACCAGGGCCCCAGAGGAGAACGTGCGAGAGGCAACTGATTGCTGTTTCCCTCACACATCAGTGCTTCTCTCCCTCTCTTTCTCCCTCCCTTCCCCTCTCTCTAAAAATAAATTAATGAAGTCTTTAAAAACAAAACAAAACAGCCCGGCTGGTATAGCTCAGTGGATTGAGCGCGGGCTGGGAACCAGAGGGTCCCGGTTCGATTCCCAGTCGGAGCACATTCCTGGGTTGCAGGCCAGGTCCCCAGTGAGGGCCATGTGAAAGGCAACCATATATTGCTCTTTCTCCCTCCCTTCTCCTCTCTCTATAAATAAATAAATAAAATCTTTAAAAAAATCAAAACAAAACAAATATGCATAGGCTGCACAACATGAAGTACTTAATGTCACTGGAGTATATATTTAAATGGTTAAAATGGTAAGTTTTATATTATATGTATTTTATCACACTTTTTAAAAAATAAATACTTTTAAATTAAAAAAATAAAATAAAAATATGCCAGATATCCTGCATGTGGACTTGTAGATCCAGTCTTCCACCTTCCTTCTTCCTGACTCTTCCCTGATTGGCTGACTTGGATGTGTCTTCTGGCCTTGGCTTGGGTTTGGCCAATGGGGAATCTTGGCAGAACTGGAGGGAGGGAAGAAAGTGAGGCCAGCATCTCTATTCCCCCGATTCCCAACTCTAGTCAGTCTGGCTCTGTCTCTGGACAGGAAGTTAGTGCTCCTCCTAAGGCAGAGGAATCATGTGGGAACAGCCTGGTGCCCACCTCTATTTTCTGTGTGATCCCTTGTAATTTTCCTACACCTTGACCACAGCTTCTAAATTAGCCGCTGTGTATATAAAAACTTCTTGAACTGTCTTCAGTGTGCCATTTGTTTCCTGCTGAAATCTTCACAAATAAGAGGGGGTTTAGAGTTTAAAGAAAAATCTTAAAGGGACAGAAGAGCAAAAAGTCTGAAGACTGCTGATGCAGACTGCAGCCTCATCTGTTTATCCGATAAACATCAACAGCATCATGCCCAGTGCTTGGTTACAGAGATGAATTACATGGTGTCCCTCCCCTCAATAACAATCTAGTGGGACAGAAGCACACACACAATTAAGCAAGAGCAAAATAATAGCATGTGATATGTACTGTAATAAAGACAGGGTCAATATGTGTGGGAGCACTGTGAAGAGAGCAACCACCCGATTCTACCTGGGGAATTAGAGAGGGCTTTGCAGAGGACATATCATTTGGTTTATAGCATTACAGATAAGTAGAAGCTTGCTTGGAGGGAAAAGTACGAAAGGTACGCAGGCGAAGGGGCAACGTGCATAGTCCCTAGAACCAATGGCTGTTAGGAGATTGCTGAGTCAGCTGGGCACTTACCGGTGGTTCAAAAAGCAATAAGAGTAAAGGGAATAATATTTAAATGTGATCAAATTAAAATAGAAACTTGTATATCGCAAAAGTTATTGTAAACCAAATTAAAATACTGAATGACTCCCTGGGAGAAGATCATTGTAATTTCTATATAAAACACCTAGAAATCAGTGGGAACTAGAGACAAGCAAACAAGTAGAAACTTAAGCAAAAGACACAAACAGTCAATTCTCTGAAGAGGAACTCTTAACACTAGGGAAATGCAAATGAAAATGATTAGATACTTCTTCCAAAGAATAGACTAAGGAAAGAGGAAAAATGGTAACTTTACAGTGGGGAAACCTGGAAACACCACATCAGCCAAGTGGTAGAGCGTAATGCCATCACTGATAACAAGTCCTGTGGGTAGCCGGTGCCCCCGATAGGACGTGATGAGAAGGGCACTTCATCTCTGTGCTGTTCTTTCTCTAAGCCCGTAACTCCTGTCTAGTCATGAGGAAAATGTCAAATAAATTCAAAGTGAGGGACGGTTTGCAAAATACCTGACTAATGCAGTCCTCAAGATGACCAAGGTCATAGGAACAAGGAAAGATCAGGAAGCTGTCCCAGATCAGAGGTGATTAAGGAGACATGAGGACTAAGTGTAACGTAGTATCCTAGAAAAATGAAATTAGTGAAATCTGAATAATGTCTGGAGTTTAATTAATAGTAATAAGCCAATATTGACTTCTTAGTTGTGACAAATCTGCCATGCTAATGTAAAATGTTAACATCAGGAGAAGTTGAGTGAGGGGGATATGGGAACTCTCTTAACTACTGTAACTTTTCTGTAGATCTAAAGGGATTCCAAAGTAAAACAAATATTTTAAAAAATGATGAGAACCCTGGCTGGTGTGGCTCAGTGGATTGAGCGCTAGCTTGTGACTGAAAGGGTCGCTGGTTCGATTCCCAGTCAGGGCACATGCCTGGGTTGCAGGCCAAGTCCCCAGTGAGGGGCCCTTGAGAGGCAACCACACACTGATGTTTCTCTCCCTGCTTTCCCTTCTCTCTAAAAATAAATAAATAAAAATATCTTTTTAAAAAATATTTTATTTACTTATTTTCAGAGAGAGGGGAAGGGAGAAATAGAGGTAGAGAAACATTGATGTGTGAGGGAAACATCAGTTGGTTGCCTCTCCCATGCTCCTAACTGGGGACCTGGCCCACAACCCAGGCATATGCCCTGACTGGGAATCAGATCAGAGATCTTTTGGTTTGCAGGCTGGTGCTCAATCTGCTGAGCCACACCAGCCAGGGAGAGAAAGAGATTTTAAAATTTAAATACATTAATATGATGGAATATTTGCTATAGAGCAGTTAGTTAAGAGGAAAAATGAGTTCTGTATATACTAACATGGCTAGACATAAAAATATAATACTCGGTGAAAAAGTAAACATGAAAAAGGATATATATGATATGATGGTATTGATATAGATTTAAAAGACACTAAAAAAGACTATATATATATATATATATATATATATATATATACACACACTATATATCTATATCCTAATTATTCATCTAACAGATCATTCTTGAATGACTTATGTGCCAAGTCCTATTCTCAGTTCTGAGGATACAGCAGATATATGTTCAGGATACAGAACAATAAAAGCTAACAATTGTGTAGGACTTACTATGAGCCAAGCATTCTGTCATAATAATAATAGCAAGCACATGAAGCACTTAGTCGATAGCAGATATAATTTTAAGCTCTTTACATGCATTAATTTATTTAATCCTCACAGTAACCTTATGACATAGGTTCTATTATTACCTCCACCTTGTAGATGAAGACATTGCGGTGCAGTGAAGTTTCCCTTGCCAAGGTCACATGGCTAGGCAGTGGTAGAGAGAGCCTGGCTCCAAGTCTGCCCTGCCAACCACTGTGCTCTCTGCCTTGGACACCTGCGATTGTGGAGCTTACATTCTAGTGAGAGCAACACAGTCCATAAAAATATGTAGTATATCAGGCAGTAAAAGAGCCATGGAGAAAAATAAAGAAGGAAAAGGAAAAGGAAATGTAGAGTAGGCTTATTCCCTTTGATGGAAGGGCTTGGGGGTCAGGGAAGGCCTCACTGAGAGGTAACTTCTGAGCAAAAACCCTAAGGAAGTGAAGGAGCAAACCACACAGATATCTTATGGGTAATTGCATTCCAGGCAGAGGGAACAGCAAGGTCAAAGGCTCTGAGGAAGCAGTAAACCCTGAGCATCTGAAAAATAAATAGCAAGGAAGCCAGGGTGGCTAAAGCAGAGGGAATAATGGAGAAGAGTCAGAGATAAGGCCAGAGCAATATGGGGGCCAGACCGGGTGGGGCCTCCTAAGTCATAGTAAGGCCGTGGAGGGGTCTGAGCTGGGGGCGACAGTGTTTGACTTAGTATTAGAGAGATGCCTCTGGCTGTTTTGTTGAAAGGAGACGGCTCCGAGGATACTGTGATACAATCTGGGCAAGAAAGAGTGGTGGCTCGGACCAGCGTGGTAGCAGTGGGGTGGTAAGAAGTGGTTGGACTCTGGATATATTTCAAAGGTTGAATTGCTAGTATTTGCTGAGGACTGACATGAAAAAAAGAAAGAAGCCATCCAAAGGCAAGAGAAGCAAGTGGGACTAGATCAAACTAAAAAGCTTCCACACAGTGAATGAAACCATCACCAAAATGAAAAGGCAACCTACTGAATGGGAGAAGATATTTGCCAATTATACATCTGACAAGGGGTTAATATATAAAATAGAGAGAGAATTCACACAACTCAATAATAAAAAAAGCTACCTGATCTTAAAATGGTCAGGGAATCTGAACAGACATTTTTCCAAAGAAGGCATACAGATGGAAAACAGGTATATGAAAAGATGTTCAACATCACTAATTATTAGGAAAACGCCACAAGTGTTGGAGAGGATGTGGAGAAAAAGGCACCCTTGTACACTGTTGGTAGGATTGTAAATTAGTGCAGCTACTATGGAAATTCCTCAACAAATAAAGAATAAAACCACCATATGATCCACTTCTGGGCATTTATCTGAAGAATACAAAAACTCTAATTCTAAAATATGTTCATAGCAGCATTATATACAATGGTTAAGATATGGCAACAGTAAGTGTCCATCAATAAATAAATGGATAAAGCAGCGGTAGCTATGCACAATGAACTACTACTCAGCCATAAAAAGAGCGAAATCTTGCCATTGGTGACAACATGGATGTAACCTGAGGGTGTAATGCTAAGTGAAATAAGTCAGAAGGAGAAAGACAAATACCATATGATTCCTCTCCTATGTGGAATCTAAAACAAATGCTAAGCAAATAGGCAAAATAAAACACAAACAAATGCATAGAGGGCACAGATGGAGGTCACCAGAAGAGAAGGGGCTGGGGATGACTGAAAGGGGTAGAGAGGGTTACTGTATGGTGAAGGGTGATAACCAGGCTTTTGGGGGTGATCACTTGGTAGTGTGTACAGATGGCAATTATAATGTCGTATACCTGGCACGTATAAAAAAAGGAAGGAAGGAAGCAAGGGAGGGAGGAAGAAGATCCAAGGTAACTCAGATTTTTTATCTTAGTAAGTGGGAGATGAAGGGACTGTTGCCTGGACCGGGACGAGCGTGGGAGACGCAGACCTGAAGAGGGAGTGGAAGGCCTGGAGCTCCGTTTTGTTCATGTTGAGTCTGAGATTTCTCTTGGACAACCAGGTGGACATGTCAAGTCATCAGCCGGATGTGCTCGGCTGTCTGAAGTTTAGAGCAGAAAAGATAAAAATCTATGCACTGTCTGCATATAGATATCACTTGAAACCACAAGAAAGGATGAGGTCATTAGAGAAATGAACAGAGATATAGAACATGAAAAGGTGAGAACTCGACCCTGGGCCCCTAACATCGGGAGGTCGTCACTGAGGAGTAGAAAGAGGAGAAGGGGGAGGATTCGGCCACAGGAGACTGAGCAGGAGCAGCCAGTAAAGTGGGAGGGGAAAAAAACAGGAGAGAGTGGGGTCTGATTAGCTGAGGAAAGTGTTTCAAGAAGGAGAAAGTGATCAAACGTGTCGAGGCTGCTGATAGATAAAGAAAGATAAAGACTGAGGTTTGGCCATTTGATTGAGCAACGTGAAGGTGTAGGGTGGCAGAATATGCCACCCCCAAACATGCCACTTTAGCATAAGGATTATTTTGAGCTGAAGGCAGTTGAAAAGAAGCAGATCTGAGAAAACTCTCCGTCCTCCCCCTATTTGCATAAAAGCAGGACACAAATTTACAGGCGTCCCTCCTTTCCTCTCTACCAGGAAAAACAAGTTAATCACAAGAGAGAAATTTAGACCCGTATTAACCTGGAGACAGCACCAGAGGGATCTATAGAACAAACTTTACTAAGTAGCCTTTATCTCCGAGTTTCCCATATATTTGCCTTCCCACAGTTTGCCGCCCCTCAATAGAGGTCCTTTTCCTTTGTCTTGTCGCTTCTCTAAAAATGTATTGTTCCTTTGCTAAGATGCCATATAAGCCCAAGTTCTAACTAAACCTTTGAATCATTCATCTCTGGGTTTGCAGTGTATGTTTATGAACTTCTGTTTTTCGCATTTAAAAAATTATTTTTAGAGAAGAGAAAGGGAGGGAGAAAGAAAGGGAGAGAAACATCAATGGGTGAGAGATACATCAATAAGTTGTCTCTCACACCCCCCCAACTGAGGACCTGGTCCACCACCCAGGCGTTTTCCCTGACTGGGAATCGAACCAGCAACCTTTTGGTTTGCAGTCTGCAACTCAGTCCACTGAGCTGCACCAGCCAGAGCCTGTTTTTCTCTTGTTGACCTGTCTTCGACCAGTCTAATTTGTAGGGCCTCAGATGAACAATCTAAATGGGTGGAGGAAGAGACTTTTCCTCCTCAGTGGCATTGACAAGAGCAAATCAGGTATAGTATATGGGGGTGAAAACCCAACTGAACCGGATTACAGAGTCTGGGAGGAGAGAAATGAGGTATATGTTACAGACAATTCTCTCAAGTTTTTGGCAGTAACTGGAAGGGAGTGTGAGGTGAAGACTTTGGTGTTGAGGTTTCTAAAATAACACATTACACTCACGATAGAGGATCCCTGTCACTGATAGAGGTTGACATACAGTCCATTCATGGTAGTTAATAGGTAAATGAATGCAGTACAGGCTGGGGCGCTGCTCTCAGTGCATTGCCAACATCCTCAGAATAGCCCCATAAGATTGGCATGCTCCCACATTATGGAGGGAGACTGTGGGACAGGCGGTTTGATTGACTTATCTAAGGTCTTACAACTACTGAGTGGTGGTGCTGGGATTTTTAAAAAATATTTTATTTATTTATTTTTAGAGAGAGGGGATGGGAGGGAGACAGAGAGAGAGAAACATTGATGTGCAAGAGATACCTCAATCGGTTGCCTCTTGCATGCCTCCAGCTGTGAACCTGGCCCATAACCCAGGCACGTGCCCTGGACGGGAATTGAACCAGTGACCTTTCCATTTGCAGGCCAGCACTCAATCCACTGAGCCACACCAGCCAAGGCATTAACCTAGATAAAACGGCTATCCACATCAGGCAGCATCTGTACTTAACTTTTATGCTCTACTCCCTGGTCTGGGCTGAGCCTTGGCCATGGGCTGTCCCAGATAGTTTCTCCCAAGAGCTCTTTCCTGGTTCTGTCATGTTATAATGTTTGCCAGGCTGTGGAGGATCTCAGGGCTGGCCCTTGTGGGATCTGCTACCCCCCAAGGAGTCACTGAGGAGGAAATGAGGGAGAGTCAGAAAGTAGGGAAGATGGGAGCACAATAGTGAATGTTCTCAAGACTGGAAAGGACTAGAGGTCTCACGCTTCTGGCTCCATGTCATCTGTGGGAAGTCCCTCTACTAGCCCCACCTCTTCCCTCTCTCGTTTTTCAACATTGAACCTGTGGTGTTTCAAAAGAGTTCTGATTCACATATTAGAAAGCTGACTTAAGTTCTGGATCAGCTACCTAATAGCTGTGTGGCCTTGGCCAAAGGGCTTCATTTCTGAGTCCTGGTTTTTCATCTATAAAATGAAAAGGAGCCCTTACTATGCACCAGGACTTGGATCACTGAGAAACCTGGGGCACATGGTTGTGAAGTATAAGGGACTGAACCATAGTGAGGCATTATTGTCATTATTCTGATCCTTGTCCTAAATGCTGTTCCTCTCTTTGGTTATTTCCAGTGTAACTGATGTTCTCCTTTCACCTGCTCCCAGGTGAGGCAAGTCCCTTGGTCTTCTCTGAAGGCTCCTCTGGACTCTTTTGTCATCTCTCGAATGACTGGACCTGTGCCAGGAGAATGTGAGGTAGAGAGAATTCAGTTTAATGTCGGCACCTTCCGTTACTACCACATCACGCTAGTATTTTAATATACCTTTTCATGAAAGGATAGCATATCTTTAAAAAAGTACATAAATCATGAATGTTTGATGAGTTATCACAAAAACTACATCTGTGTAACCTTTGTTGCCACCACCCAGTAAAGAAATAGAACATTATTAGGATGGCAGCGTAGGTGGTCGCACTCGCTGCCCGCACACCCAGAATGTCCGAACAAGGAATGCAGTAGCAAAGAGTTAAACAACCAGAACGGACAGAATTGAACTGAAGGGAAGTCCGACACCCAGGAGGTAGGAGAGGACGAACATCCAGACCGGTAAGCAGGGCAGAGACGGGCGGAGGAAGCAGCGCTCACGGAGGGTCTCACTCACGCCGCGAATTGCGCCGCTACTCAGGCTGCCAGTGCCTGAACAGGGCGGGGCTCCAAACAACGGGTGAATCCCGCAAGCCGGTGACGCTGCCGGAGAGAGGCCAGGGCTGAGCCAGCAGAGCCGAGTCTGGCAGAGGAGGCGGTGGGGAG
>PVJI01010812.1:0-58760 GCA_004026765.1 Micronycteris hirsuta | reverse complement strand
GTGTCCTCTATAGTGGTTCCTGAAAACCCTTCTCCCCATTGTCCCCTCCCCCCTCCCCGGCTATTGTTAGATTGTTCTTAATTTCAATGTCTCTGGTTAACTTTTGTTTGCTTTTTGCTTTTGTTGATTATGTTCCGGTTAAAGGTGAGATCATGTGGTATTTGTCCCTCACTGCCTGGCTTACTTCACTTAGCATAATGCTCTCCAGTTCCATCCATGCTGTTGCAAAGGGTATAAGCTCCTTCTTCCTCTCTGCTGCGTAGAATTCCATTGTGTAAATGTACTATAGTTTCTTGATCCATTCATTTGTAGATGGGCACTTAGGTTGTTTCCAGCACTTGGCTATTGTGAATTGTGCTGCTGTGAACGTTGGAGTGCATAGGTTCTTTTGCATTGGTTTCTCAGGGTTCTTAGGGTATAATCTCAGTAGCGGAATTGCTGGGTCGAAAGGCAGTTCCATTTTCAGTTTTCTGAGGAAATCTCATACTGTTTTCCACAATGGCGGCACCAGTCTACATTTCCACCAACAATGCAGTAGGGTTCCCTTTTCTCCACATCCCCTCCAACAGTTATGTGTTGCTTTGTTGATGATGGACATTCTGACTGGTGTGAGGTGGTATCTCATTGTGGTTTTAATTTGCATCTCTCTGATGGCTAATGATATTGAGCATCTTTTCATATATCTCTGGGCCCTCTGTATGTCCTCTTTTGAGAAGTGTCTGTTCATGTCTTTTGCCCATTTTTTAATTGGGTTTTTTGTCTTCCTGGAGTGGAGTCATATGAGTTATTTATATATTTTGGAGATCAAACCCTTGTCTGAGGTATCATTGGCAAATATGTTTTCCCATATGGTTAGTTCTCTTTTTATTTTAATACTGTTTTCTTTAGCCCCACAGAAGCTCTTTATTTTGATAAGGTCCCATTTGTTTATTCTTTCCTTTATGTCCCTTGCTCTAGGGGACATATCATTGAAGATGTTGCTGCGTGGAATGTCTGAGATTTTCCTACCGATGTTTTCCTCTAGAACTTTTATGCTGTCACGAGTTACATTTAAGTCTTTTATCCACCTTGAATTTATTTTTGTGTATGGTGTAAGTTGGTGCTCCAGTTTCATTTTTTTGCATGTGGTCATCCAGATTTCCCAACACCATTTGTTGAAGAGGCTATTTTTATTCTATTTCATGCTTCTGCTCCCCTTTGTCAAAGATTAATTGCCCGTAGAGACTTAGGTTTATTTCTGGGCTTTCTATTCTGTTCCGTTGGTCTATCTGTCTGTTTTTATGCCAGTACCAAGCTGTTTTGATTACAGTGGTCTTGTCATATAGTTTGATATCAGGAATCGTGATCCCTCCTGTTTTGCTCTTCTTTCTCAAAATTGCAGCTGATATTCAGGGTCGTTTATGGTTCCATATAAATTTTTGAAGTGTTTGTTCTATATCTGTGAAATATGCCATTGGTACTTTGATAGGATTGCATTGAATCTATAAATTGCTTTGGTTAGTATGGACATTTTGATGATGTTGATTCTTCCAATCCATGAGCATGGTATATGTTTCCATTTGTTTGTGAGCTGGAATATTTTAAAAGGATCACATGATTAGGTCAGTTCTACTAAAGTAATCTCTTGAATTTAAAGTCAACTGATTAGGAACCTGAATTACATCTGCAAAATCCCCTTTGTCATGTAAAAGTTGTTTCTTCACTTTTGTTTTTAATAAGAGACATAAGGGTACAGTGATGGAAATCTTGAGACCTCTACCAAATATAGTTAGTGGGTCATCCCTTATCGTTGGGAAACTATAAGGCCTCTGTATATTCTAGTGAGTAACTCCTGCACCATTTCCCACATCTCGCTCCCTTCTGAACTAACTCTTGTCTTGAATCCTGATTCTGCTTGTACCTGTAGGTGCAGTTAAGAGTACTCAGTGGATCCATCTGTGGATCATTATTTTATATACTGTACTCACGTCCACAAAACAACTGGAGATTTGAAATACCTAGGGTAATGTTGAAAACATTCTTCCTAAACTCATTCAGCCTTGAATTTTTTGTAGTTTCTATGGGCACTTAACGTTAATTATTCACGCCATGCATACACACTGGGAAATCGCAAGTCTGAGCCAGAAGAAAACTATGTGCAATTTTAGGCAATGCATTGCAAAAAGCGGCCAATCATGGACCGAGTTTTTTTTTTCCAGAGGTGCCTGGAAAATCTTTGAGTTCCACTATTCAAGAGATTTTCAATAGCACATCCTAAGAAAGGCCAAATAGTCTGTGTTGAGCACACATCCTCACTCTCAGGAGAGGCATCTGGTTGACAGCAGAGAACCTACCTGCCAAGTAATGATCAGGCTGCATTCACTACTTTTATAGAACAGCCTGGAAAATTCCCATTCTTGTCAGGTAGAGATTTTTTAGAGTGGCTTGCCTATAATGCTTTTGGCTCCAGAAAAGTGCCCAAAGTGCATTTTGTTTCTTAGGTTGGGTCATCCCAGAAGGAAAACCTAAGCCAAGGATTCCAGTGAAAGTGATTTATTAAGGCAGTGCTCCTGGGAGAAACCTAATGGAGTTCAGAATGAGGAAGGAGAAGAACTAAGAAAAGAGGCACTATCCAGTGAAATCCCAGGCTCAGCCAAATTCCAGAAAAAGCTGTATAGTGTAAATTGTGAGTCAGTTTGTCATGTATCAAGGCAACTGGGCTTGTATCTCTTTACCAGGCAGTCCATGAGTCACTGCAGGGAGACAAACTCCTAGGCATTTCCAGCCAGCTCCCCACAAGAGCAAAATGGCTCCAGTAACCCCAGGGCAATCCTTTGAGAAATATTAGCAGCAAAATGTGCAGAAGGTGGAGCACATATCATGGGAAAAGGAAATCAAGGAATCTGACCCCCCAGGTATCAGCTGGGGTTCACTATCTATCTTACTTCTGTAAGTGTCTAGGCAAATGCTCAGCTATCTCCTGCTACCCTATCTCCCACCCCTTCAACCCTCCTCCTTGCCATCCTCTGAGAGTCCCCTGATTGCTTGTGTAGACTTTTAGTCAGGGAAGTGGGGAGATTCCATGGGTTAAGACGTGAGCTAGTGCTGCAAGTTACCACAACTAGTGTATATAGAAACGGTGCAAAAGAATTTTCCCTCTAATGACAAGCTCCTCACATAAACGTCATGTTCAATAATGAGTTTTTCTGGGTGTTATCTCAAGACAGTATCAGCATGCTGTGGAAGGCAGATGAAAGGGCATGAGCTCCGGAGCCATGAGACCTGATAGAGTAAGCATCTGTGACCTCTGCCCCTGGTGTTTCCTGGTTATTATGTTATATGGCAAAGGTTCCTAATGAGGTGACCTTAAAATGGGGAGATTATCCAGGTGGGCCAAACGTATCCAGGTGTTTCCTCCCATACCCTCTAGGTACGGCCCTGGTATGGCTAAGATGTTAAATTCAACCTGGTGACATCCTAAACAAAACATCCCACTTAAGTCTACCTGAACATCTGACCTACATAACTGGGAGAAAATAAACAGGTGTTGTTTTAAGCTGCTAAATTTATGGTAATTTGTAACTCAGTAGTAGAATACTAATATCCTATGTTTGAATTCTAATATTGTTACTGCCAAAGTTCTGTAACTGTGTATTAGTTTCTCAAGGCTGCCGGAACAGATTACTACAAACTGGATGAGATTAGCGCCACAGAAATTTAATTTCGCACAGGCTCAGAGGCCTGAAGTCTGAAATCAGTATTCCTGGGCCAAAATCAGCATGTCAGTAGGACTGTGCTCCTTCTGGAGGCTCTAGGGGAATTTGTTTTCTACTTCCTATGTTTTTCGGTGGCTGTTGACATTCCTTGGCTTGTGGCTGCATCATTCCGATATCTGCCTTCATGTTCACACTGCCCGATGCTTCCCCTGCCTTCTTCTCCTCCCTGTGTGTAAAATCTCCTTCTACCTCTCTTTTATGAGGATACATGTCATCATATTTAGGGCCCATCTGGATAATGCAGAATAATTTCTCCATTCCAAGATCCTTCATTTAATCACATAGTATCTGCAAAGATCCTTTTCTGTTACATTCTGTTGTCATATAAGGTAACATTCACAGATTCCGAAAATTAGGTCATGGTATCTTGTGAGGGGCCATTTTCACCTTACTACAAACTGTGAGCAGTCATTCGATGTCTCCCTGGATTTCAGTCCCTTCATTAAAAACATAATTATTTCAAGGGGTTAGTGTAGCAAGAAGTAAAATAATGTATATAAAACATCTACTGTGTTGCTTAGGACACAGCTGACATTCAATGAATATTTATTATTGCTACAAGAAAAGCAATGATCAGTGGGGTCAATAATAAAGAATATTCACAAATATTTGAAAATACGAAGTGAAAAAAATTTAGGGTCTCCTATCATAAAGGTATGAACTCAACTTTTAAAAATCCATTTGATGCTAGAAACTGTCCATTTATCAGCTATGTCTGTTCCAGAGAATTGTCAAAAAACTGCCATCTTACTAGCACTATAATTCAGGTTCTGTTTTAACTCTGCAAATGTTCACTCATTCTGCTATGTGTAAGAACTCCGCCGTTCCCCAGGACATGCATATCTAAGCAGGACACCATCTGTGATTTAGTCAGCCTCACAATCCAGCAGGAGAACAAGAGTTTCCCACAAATACTTGCTTCTCAGAGCACATGTCTTATCCCAGGTAAACTGAGTATTAATTCAGTTACTCCCATTTTATGAGGTTTGCATCCCAACTCAAAAACCAGCACCATCAACAACAAAAAAACAAGTATAAAGATTAGAATTGTTAGATTCAGAATGAATGACATGACACCACCACATAGTACTCAGAAATTATTTGGCATGTGAATTTGCTGTATCTTAGCAAATACACATTGTCCTAAGGAAAACCCACATAAGAAGGATCTGAAAATAATTACAGTCACTGGTTTCATTTATTGGCTGTCTAAGCCAAGCCTGCATGACCCTGCATCTCGAAGTGGGGCTGTGGAGCCCACAGAGGAACAACTAGTTCCTAGACCTGCGCGAGCCCTTGGAAATGTTCTGTGAAAATTCAGGCATCCTCAATAACATGAGCAGCTCTGAAATAATTTTTGTTTTTTGCTTTAAATATTGTTGTCATAGAACTATACTTGTGGTATTGCTGTCTATGTTGGCAGTAGTATTTTAAGTCAACAGAATTTTCTATAAAACAAAACAAGAAGACAAATGACTCACTAATCTGTTTAAGGCAGACAAAACATCAGATAAAGTGACAGAAATGGTTTCAAGGTTTTATGTTTCCCCCCCTTCTTTCTCTCTCTCTGTTTCTCTATCTCTCTTTACTTGTTTCTTTCTTCCTTCACCATTTTTTGTTGTCATTGTTGTTCACTTAGGTTTACTTCTGCATTTAAATGTACCTTAACAGTTTTGTGATACATTAAGTTTCACTGTCTCTGTTAACCCCCAAATATTTAAAAATATTCCAATATCATCTTCTCTCTCCTACCATCATCTGATGCTATATGACATATCTAATAGAATATAGCTTATAGGGACTTGGAAAAATGCAGTAAAATTAAAATCAATGCAGAGATTTTGTTGTAGAAATCTTGATCTTTTTAAAGATCTTTAATTCTTTTATGATTCTCACCTGAGGACACTTTTGTCATTGCTTTTAGAGAGAGAGGAAGGAAGAGAGAGAAGCACTAGTGTGAGAGAGGAATATCAATCGGTTGCTTCCTGTTCATTGTCAGATCAGGCATCAAACCCACAACCTGGGCATGCGCCCTGACCGGGAATTGAACTATCAGCCTTTTGGTTTAGGGACAACATTCCAACCAACTGAACCACACTGGCTAGGACAAAATCTTAATCTTTTACATGGGGGAACAACTGCCAGCAAAAGCAACTAGCAAAAGAGCACACAAGCTGGTAAGGTGTTGGATATTAATATCTGAACTATGATTCTTTGAATCTGATGGGATAAAAATAGTTTTAATCTAGCTCCCTAAGCTAGGTAAACATCTCATGAAACCGACCTAAATAGCAGTATGTCCAATGTTCAGAAAGATTCTTTGTATATTTGTGGAATGATTCAACTTTCAACTATATACAATAATTTTTGAAGGTATTTTTATTGTTATTCTATTACAACAGTCCCAATGTTTCTGCCTTTGCCCTCCTCCACCCATCCCACCCCCAACCCCCACAGTCAATCCCCACACTGTTGTCCACACCCCTGGGTCATTCATACATGCTACTTAGCTAGTCCCTTCCCCTTCTTTCCACCATTACCCCCTACCCCCTCCTCTCTGGTCACTGTCAGTCTGTTCCATGTTTCCATGCCTGTGGTTCTATTTTGTTTGTTAATTTATTTTGTTCATTAGATTCCTCCAATAAGTGAGATCATATGGTATTTCTCTTTTACTGACTGGATTATTTTACTTAGCATAATATTCTCCAGTAATTTTGAAACCATATTGTTAAGCAAATTATTAGATTGATATAGTAGACTTTCAATTCCATATGTATTCTGCTTGATTTGTGACTTTTTCAACAGAAGTGATTTAGATGATATAGAAAGTTTTTAGAAAGAACAGCTTTTAATTCAACATGAACAAAGTAAATTGTCCCTTTTACAAAATGATAGATAAAACCTGAAACCTTTTTCTATTGTTTGTTGTTTGTTACTCTTCCTTGTCTAGACATAAATTCAGAATACTAGATGAACATCTAAGATCTGACAAAGACGTAGCAATTTGATGACCTGAAAGCATGCCTGTAAGTAGTCATTTTAAGAATGTCCCACACATTTTGCTCACTACTACAACCAGTTATGGTTTAATGATAAAAAAGAAGGGCTCATTCTGAGTTATGTACGAATGTAGAGCCACAGAAGAACTGATTCACATTAAAGAGTCACCTTACAGATGTCAGGCTCTCCTCCTCTGCATGACCTTTGGTACCTAGCCTCACCTGCAAGTGTGCCAGTTAAGGGCAGGATTGAAAGAATATGATTAGAGATGTCAGAATTCATTTTGCAAAATCTTTTCCTTCTGGTAACAGCTGCTTTTATTTCCCAGGGGTGTACAACATCTTGCAATTTATTCACTTCCTTTTTCATTTATTTGAATAAAGACACTTGCTTGATATAATAGTTAAACAGTGCATTTGCTAGTCAATATCACAATAAAATATAATTCTATTTTAAACAAGCCATAATTTTTCCACCCTCCCAGAAGTGAGCAACAATAACATCGTGCATCTTACACATCTGAAAAATGTGAATGCTCAGTTCTCATTAACCCCAAAAAGAAATAGAAATTTTCTTCTATAGGCTGGAGCCTATGAGCTTCACTGGCCTATAATAACAAGGGCCAACTTCTAAAACTTTCAGGATGGGAGGGAATTGTCCATGTGTATTTCCAAAAATGTTATTACTTTAATTCTAATCTGGAGAGTAAACAGATCTCTGGGTTTTGACAAATTCACCTCTTCTGTGTGTTATAAGAAGAGAAAAAGGCATGGGACAGATTGCCCTCTCTCTGTGCAGTCCGGCCAACAGACAGCAGATTCGGTGCCACAGGTACATGGCACATTCTTTCTCTTTGTCCTCTCTGAAACAATGGTGTCTAAAAGCTCGCTCAGTAGTCATAAAATTTCCCTGGTCAGTTTACAAAGAAAAAGGGAAAATATTACAACCACAGCATTGAATGTGGATTCTTGCTGAAGTAATGAATTTTAGAAGGTGACAGGTTACATAATGAGTTTGCAGTGTGATTGCACCTGGCCCTGGAACGTTGCCATGCCATGAAAAGAGAATACCAGCTCACTTGCACCATTGAACAGGCTAGTACTGCCTTTGCACATTTGATAAGCTGTTCTTGTTACTAGGGACACTGATTCAGCTGTTCCAGCTGTATATGCTATTGTTTGTTCTCTCTTATTTGGTCACCAAATATAATGATTTCCTTGGATATGCAAGAGTACTTGGGCTCTGCTTCTATTTAGAAACTTTTTCTTTAGTATGTGAGTGATTGTTGAGTATTCAATTATAGCTGAATTTGAAATGGTTGGGATCCAATTCTAATTGATTTCCGTGTAAATCAATAGAGTTTCTAATCAAACAAAAAGAGCTGTCTGAAGCTCAAAGCTGAATGACTAGTTAAGCCTCTAACATTTTTACTCATGCCTAAGTCAATAAGTAGTATTTTAGGGCACTTTTGACTGGATCTTTTTGTGTCTAGAATTGAGGCATTTATAACAGTCTGTTGACATGAAAATGATGTATATTATTTTGTAAACATATACATTCCAGGCCAGAGAGAGGCATTTGAAATCCAAAAATGATTAATAGAAGTACTCAGGAATAGTTTTAAATCTAAGGAACTTGTTTTAGGGGAGGTGAACAAAACCAGGAGCTACTTGACATTAGGTGTTCATTAGGTGTATGGTGGGTAAAGGGAGTTTCATGTTGTTGTTTTTTAAAATATACAATGTCATGATTACAGCGCATCACTGCAGAGAGGGCTAGGCTTCAGAAGATAACCAGACAAACCAGTTCTCAAGAGTGGCTGATTGGCTGCTTTGCTAAAGATAAATCTTTCCTCTTCCAAATATTCTGAAAAAAAAAAAAAAAGTAGACTAATAGCGAGAAGTGTAGTGATTTGCACATTATCCAAGCCATTGAGTTATTCCTGCCTGTCCTCATTCTGGTTCTTGATTTGCAGGCCAGCTATGCTCTGCAGCTGGAGCAAATTATATCAGCAGAAGTGCTGATGTGACCACAAGTTGACAAAAGGACATGATTTCTAGTAGCAAAAAAGCAACTAGATTTTATGAAATTGTATCTAATAATGTTGTTTAACTCATGGATCCTGCATCTGACGCCTGCTTTTTATCCAGTCCTTTCAGCAGCCCTTTGTTAACAGTCACTCAGAAGAGGAAATAAAATGTAGCCATTGAAATAAAAATTGCTCTACTCTTTTTAATAGCTCAGCTGCAGGCTCTATTGTTTTATTTAATGGATTGTATAACTGAAGTCTCTCCTCCTGATGATTCCCATTTGGCTTCTGAGTCCCCAGACTGTGTCAGAATCTTGGGGGCTCCAGAAAGGAGGAAAGTCTGGGGCCATTCTTTAAAGTGTAATTACTGCGATGGACTTTACAGTACAATGTGCAAGAAGCAGAGATTTGTCCTTAAAAGAAAACAAAATTAATCTGTCCCTAGGT
Organism: Micronycteris hirsuta; assembly: GCA_004026765.1. Classification (NCBI taxonomy): domain Eukaryota; kingdom Metazoa; phylum Chordata; class Mammalia; order Chiroptera; family Phyllostomidae; genus Micronycteris; species Micronycteris hirsuta. The sequence goes on along the minus strand of PVJI01010812.1, from coordinate 49,529 downwards.
TCTCCCATTCCAGCTCAGGACACAGTAGAAGTTCACTTGGCTTGAACATACGGAGACAAGGAAGCTAGAGGCAGTAGCAAGGGTTAGAAAAAGGAATTAGGAGGACTAGAATACATACTTGTCCACTTGTAAAAGTCACTGTGCTGTCCTCTGATTGACAGAGGATGTGATCTCTGGCCTGGGACTCCTGCAGTGGGTCTGTCTCTCTATCCTCCTGCCTAACTGGCAGAACAGCAAAGTGTACCTGCTAGTCATTTAACTTACTGCTATCTTTTAAAATGTCACATGGCATATGATATTTTGAATGATTTAATATATATCTTTGGTTCTTTACAACAATTAAAATGTGTCTGGCTTCTGTTGCAAAGCATACAGGTGATTTTAAAATACACATTTTACTTCTGCTTTTCTGAGATCAAAGTTAAAAAACCTGCTTCCCACATGAGAAAGGTAGTATAAAATACCAAGATAGAGGATCGACCTCCTGATCCAAGCATATAAATATTTTAAATATGAATGGATTGCAGACTATTTACTGGACTAAAATTAACTGTGCTTTTTAAATTCAATATTGTCCTGCCTTGTTATGCTTTGTCAAGGCAAGTTTGTTGTTTGAGGAAGCGGAGAAAGAATTGTTAAATCTTAGCACTGTGGAGTGTTAGAAGTTTTTCAGCTGAGGAAGATACACAATGTACAATTATCATACAATATAACCTGTTATGGATGTAATTGAGACACATGTAATCATTAACCTTGGAACAGACTGGGAATCCGTTAATGAATCAAATCAATACCCTCTCCACTGATCCATAATAATTTGAAAGAAATGAAAAATTTAACAGTTACTTTATGTGAGGTTATCGTGGGCTGCAATTAGTGAGCCTCCAGGAGATTGTTTCCTAGTTACCAGAAGGTAAGAATAATTTCTGTAGATCTTCTGGAGAGATTGTCATAAAGACAGGTGCCAGGCATGGAAATGGGTCAGGAACAGATATTTAGAATGGCCAGAACCTGCGACATCTTTTTTTCATATCTTTCCATACATCCTTCTCAGGACATTTCATACTCCCCATTAATATAGACATGTTGCTTTAAAAAGTCATTGTAGTTGAATTTTATCAGTTAAAATGTGATTATCCTTTTTTTGTATCTTACTACAGGTCTATATCTCACCTGAGATGGAAAAGAGGTCAAGGCAAAAATTCTGTGTTTGGGAACAGAATAATCTCATGAACTTTCTGCTGCAGGTGAGACACTCAAGTCAGGGCGGTGGCTCAGTTGTGGGTTCAGTCCCTGCTTCGGGGCATGTATGAGAGGCGACTGGTTGATGTTTCTCTCTGACATTGATGTTTCTCTCCTTCCCTTCCTCACTCTCTAAAAAAATGTTTGTACAACTCCCTCATCGTAACATTCCCAGCATGGCCATTATTTCCAGCAGAATTTTATAGAAGGATAATAGAAGGGATTGAATATCTTGCTCTATAAAACCCCCATGTATTTTCACATCTCCAAATAATATGTATGACCCTACAAAGTAGTGCAGAGAGAACAAAATCATCTCAGGGTCCATGGCATATGCATATGCATATATATATATATATATATATATATATATATATATATATATATAGCTTTTATGTAAACCTTAGTTAGAAAAAACAATCTCTGCATATGAAGTTTCATAGGCAAATCTCAAATGGGGGAGATATAAAAAGAGATATTGCCATTCTCTAGGGAATCAGTAAATAAAGCAGAGAACAGAATTTTTAAAAAAATGCATGTAAAGTATATGCATATGGAAATGTTAAGAGCCTTATTTTATAATGCCAAGGAGGGCACAAGATAAAAACTGTTGTCATTTGTTTCCAGGGAAAGCAGTCGGTGAGACCCAGGCACAGTAGGATAGTTAGTTAGCTACCACATGTAAAGCTGAGAGCAGATGGCGCAGATGATATAGAGCGCAAGAATGTGCGTGTTTATGCGGGTGCGTTTCTGTGCGTGTGCGTGTGGAAACCAGCAAGGAGTTTGACACTGATGTACTCCATCAAGTCCAGTTATAAAGAACAAGTAGATAGAACAACATTCTGTGCATCTGGCAGCCTAACTAGCTCTGTCAATCTGTGGATACTGCTGACATTGTACTATAAGCTTCGATTCCATCTGTGTTGTTTATTTTGAGCTGGATTTACTGCACACTATGTGAATTGATGATGGCTAGAAGGTCCAAAAGATTCTGAGTCTGTTTAAAGTTCCAAGGTGTCAAATTACACAGGATTGTGTCACGAACATTATGAAAGGCTAAGTGGAGAGGCAAACCGTTTTCAGTATTTGTTAGACGTCCAAGAAAAATTGCCGAAAATATAGATGAAGAAGGTTTATGAAAACATCTAAAGAGTACATATGAACTCCTGCAATCAAATGTTTCTTTTTCAAGTTGTATTGTGTCATTTTAAAAAATTCAAAATATGTACAAACAAATAGACAAGTCAAATCAGCTCTCCACTCTGAGGTTGTGACATGCGTATTACTCAAAACTTCTTGATCAGCACCGTATTCAATCGCCAGAATAAAGGAATGGACTTGATAGAGGAGGGCTGTGCCGGCCTCTCTCTGAACGGCTAGAACTGAGGAGCAAGTGTGTTTCTGTATGTTCACTCTCAGGTTATTCTGTGACATTCTTTTCTTGCTTCAGTTTCTGTCTGTATAATAAGACATTTATAAATCTTTCTACTATACAGTTATCAGATGGGCATTGCTATTTTTACCAAGAAATCACTAACTAGTTGAAAATATAATTTTTAATGAAAATTATATGCATTTCATCAGAAAAACAACCCTACTTGATATAGGTCATCTATGTCAAGGTTTTTTGTTTATCTTAATTTTCAATATAATGTGCAGCTGAATGCTATGTCTGCATAATGCCAGAACATTCCTAGGAACACAGAGAAAAGAGATTTAATGATTCAGGTGTTTTATAAGCATCTGCATATCTAACAGTGTTCAATTCATGTGATTGTTCCTGTCTGCTTGTGTGCTGGGTAGCCCAGATTAGAATTTTCCTGTGTCACAAATGATGCAGACTAGACTTAATGCGGTTTGACTTGTAGTCATTGAATGAAAACAGTGTTCTGCTTACGGTATGCAAGTTTTAATTCATTCTTCCAACCCCCTTTTAGTTAGTGGTTGATTATGGTTAAATTGAGTCATTGAATACAGATATGTACCTCTGTCTTCTTTAAAGCAAAAATTTCTTATCACCCTTCCTCATTTGTCTCAGAGCTAGGACATCAAACAGAATCTATGAAAGTAGTTCATTTTCTTGGTAATGTTTAATAATGATTGTTCATTAGTATTTATTCATATTCAAAATGTGTGCAAGGTAATATAAAATATATAGCCAATATACTTGAAATTTGATGATAGAAATTATATAGTTAAGACATTCTTATAAAAATGTCAAATGAAAATACATATATGAAGATCAATTAGAAAGTACAAGGTGGTACAAAGTAGACTAATAGTGAGTTGGAAACATTTACTACAGTCTTCTGTCTGCCAGATACCAGGCAGGAGGCTTCCTCTGCAGCTCACCTAACTCCTCAACAACTCTGGACGTCCTCTCTCTTTCCAGAGAAGACTGAGTCATAGAAAGCTCATGTACTGTACCTTGTCTAAGTCACACAGCCAACAAGTGACTGAACAAGACTTTATTTCACCTCCATAAGCACAGATTGAACACCTGTTCTGTACCAGGCATAGTACTTGGCTCTACATTAAATAAGTTTGAAAACCTGTTTAAAGAAGTGCATAGGCTTGGAAGGAATAAAACATAGACGTTTAATGTGAACATAATGCAGAAAGTGCTGACATAGATGCATACAAAGGGAATGATGAAAACGAAGGAGAGGCCACCTAGCTTAGAAAGCTGACAGGGCTAGACAGAAAAGGAAAGGTGACAGGCTTCCCAGACAGGCACGTGCATCAGAAAAAGCACACCCATCTGAACGGCAGGTTTAGTGGGAAATGCAGCTTTTGCAACACATCCTGATTCTTGTAGGGGCCAGTGAGGGAAGCACATCAGCATCAGTGCATTCATAGTAAGAAGTGATCCCAGTGCACTGAGGCACTGAGAAAAGGCTTAAATGAAGTTGGTCAACTTATGAAGTTAGGTAGATTTTGAACAGACAAAGAAATAATTGGACATTATAGGTAAAGACAAAAAAGATCAACACATACTTGGAAATCAAGACATGTAAAACCTGTGTGGTAGATTGAGGGATGTATAGGCCAGTACGGTAGATCTGTTCACCTTGCATTCTGGCCTCCATTTCTGTGTACAAACTGGAAGCTTACACCTAGAACTAGTACCTCTCTAAAATTTTGAATCTCTCTGACAGTAATTTCTTAGCAGTCCAGGTCTCGTTCAGTCATCACCATTCTCCAAACTAATTAAGGTCGTTCATTCCTAAACCTCAAAATTGTGTGTCTCTTCGTGGCCCAATCTATCCAATTCCCGATGTGGACTCCCTGGTCCACCACATCAGTCTCTCTTTTTTGCCTCAAACTCCTTGCCAAAGTTTCCTTCCATATCACGCCTTCCTGAAAAAACACCTGAAGATTAGATCAATTCTTTCTAGTTCCCTAGCTCTCTTTCCATTAAAAAAGATGGTTAGTATCTCTAGCTACCTTTTTACCCCCAGCTTAGTATCTCTTCACAAAGAAAAGAGAAGCCATAACCCAAGCAGTGTAAACAAGTGGATATTAGCACTCGCTGCTTCTAACTCTTCCATCACAAATGTAGAGGTGTCATCCCTTACGCACGAGGTCAATCCTTTCACCTGTGCTCTGAATCCTCCCCAACCTCCTAATCTTGGAATTCCTAAAGGCCAGTGTTCCTTGAAACTCTTGTCTGTCTTGCTTTTTTCAAATTCCTGTTTTTAACTGGCTTTTCTCAAACAATATTGTTACACTATTCCTAAATCTCTCCAGTTTTAAAAACAACCCAACACACTCATCCTCAAGTCACTCTTTAGCTACTATCCTATCTCTCCTTTTCATATGCAAACTTTAAAACAAAGTAGCCTCAAGTCATCATTTTGCCCTTCCCTCACTTTCTATACATTCCTCAACCCATTGCAATCTGGAGCTCAACCCAAGAAGTTCCTGAAACTGTTTCCATTAAGGTCATCAGTGAACGTCTTGTTTCTAAATCCACTCACTTTATTTTGCTTATAAGATACAATACTGCTGACTAATTCTTCCCCTTTAAACACAATTTCTTTGGTTTAATGATACAGTACTCTGTCTTTTTCTTTGTAGACACTGCCATTCCCCTAAATATATGTCTTCAGAGCTACCTATTAGGCTCTTGGCTCTTATCATTTTATACATTCTACCTGAAGAACATAATTTGTAGCTTTAATATCATCTATGTGCTTGTAGCTTCATTTGCCATCTCCATGTGGAAAAATCCAATTCAAGGAATAAATCAACACCGTGTTTTGGAAGAGCTTCAGTCACTCCTATACATTTAACTTACTACTCAACATCTCTGCTTGGATGTCCCGCAGCTATCAAAAAGCTACATGTCCAAAACTGAATGTTTCATGCCCTTCCCTCCTTCTTCCAGCCAAATTTCCTAACTATTCTTAAAGTCATGCTCTTTTGTCTTTCTTATCTAAAAACATTCAGATTAAATGTAAATTGAGGGAGCCCAATAATTTCCAATATCTATTATTGAGTAATAAAGCTATAGTTTCAGATGGTTGTAGGAGATAGTTAAAATTAAATGGAGCCAACAGTACATTTAATTAAATTGAAACACTTTAATGAAGTACAGCTAAAATTTCAGAAGCCTTACTGTTTAGAAACAGATATATTTAGCAAGTTAAGGACAGACAACATACAATTAATTTATAGTCCTATCTCTAAGCACTGTGAACTACAACAGAATTGCTTGTCAATTAGTACTTATTTAATGAATTAGTAAGTCTGTTCTTCCATCCTACAGAAAAGCAAGAAGCAGTACAAAGTTCTCAGGAAGTCTTTCATACATGGTTATGACTCTTCTGTAACTTATCCAAATGTACTCAATGGCTGATGAAATAAGGATGTCAAACTGTTTCTCCTCATGTCTGATGGAATTAAAGATTTCTCTAGAACATGATAATAATTAAGGGGATATTGGGCATTGAAGTGACTAGTCATGTTAGCTTTGCATAAAAGCAAAGTTGTATTCTATAGCCTTAGTTATGCAAAACTGACCACTATTCACAGGGAAAAAGATGACTTGCTCAACCCAGCCTATTGCCATAAATAGAAAATTAGTATTTTATGCATCCTGTTAATGGAAAAAGTTGAGTCTTCTTTAGCAAAAACAAACTTTATCATTTTTCCCTCAATAAAATTAGCTCTTTCTGGGCAATGGGCATGGACTAATATGCTGATAGAGATTGATTGGACTACTTCATCTTTTAATAATGTTTTGGGCTTAAAAGGAAACAGAAATGGAATTTTAGTGTGGTCCCATCCTCCTTTTATTTGAAGTATGCAAACAGAAAGAAACATATAGAAAACATAAGTGCATGATTTAATGAATTATAAGAAAGCAAACATCTATGTAACCACCACTAGTTAAGAAACTAGAATTTTGCCAACAGCTAATGCCTTCCCGCCCACTCTATCCAGATGTTTATAGTAATGCTTTCCTTTATAGTTTTACCACCTGAAAAATATACCACTAAGTAACGTAATTCAGTTTTTCTTGTTGTGAACTTTATATAAATAGAATTATATAACATGTATTTCTTTGGTGTGACTTCTATCACTGAATATTAGGCTTTTAAGATTTCTCCATGTTAGTAGGTATTTACTTTTCCACTCTATTGTTGTTGAACATTTTAATTGCTTGCAGCTTTTGGCTATTATGAATAAGGATGCTTTGGCATTTGCACATATGTATCCTAGTATTTTTAAGTATGCCTTTTTGTAGAGTATATAATTAGAAGTGAATCTCTGGGTCTGGATTATATATATCCTCAACTTACTAGAATGAAAAACAATGAAAATGAAAAACATTGCAAATTTGGTTGTATCTGTTTAACTAGTTTTATTTAAGAAAAGATTCTTAAATTCTAAAGGTAAATTCCATCTACTATTGCATTTTATGTGAAAACAAAAAACATAATCTGTCAAAATAAAATGTCAGTGATGTATTAATGTCTAAAAGAAATTAACAACTATTTATACCTTTTTCTGATGAAAATACATATTTTTTTCTCACAAAAGTGGCAAGAATGAAGGGTTTTAAGGAACTACTATAAAGGATACATAGACAAAACAAAGGGGGAGGGTAGAAGCAGGGGAGGGAGGGAGGTTTGGATGGGGTGAGGGGGAGGGGAGGGGAGAAAATGCAGACAACTGTAATTGAAGAACAATAAAGTATTTTTTAAAAGTGGCAAGAATGTATTAATCTCATTTATCTGAATCCTTAATCAAGCAATAGTGTAGACAGAAACAGATAAATTCTGTGGAGATTCAAAAGTAAAATATAATACTTAGATCCTTATTTTATGGAATTTATATTTCTCTCATAATATTACAAAGGTTTGAAATCTTGCCCAACATGCAAATAAGCAACTATAGCATGAGCTTATGCAAGAACTTGCTCTTAATACATAACTTCCACTTTTCTGTTTATAAAATTTTGAGCATGGGAAGCAGTTTTACACTAAAAACAGAAAATCAAATCAGAACTCTTTTTGACTGGTTCTCCTGAACTGGAAAAAAAAATTAAGTCTCCATTCTTTGATTTACCATGAAACAAAGTCCCTTTTTTAAAAAATTTTATCAGCCTGCTTGGGACCAGTATATGAGGGATTTTTTAGAAAGCATATGTAATGGCATTAAAAATGCCACTGAGAACAAGGTAAATTTGATCTCTGCTGTCACACAGCTAAAAGGAAATGAAGAAATAAGAAACTAAGATATTACAACAGAGTAAAAAGATACATTAAGAGGACCCAAGATTAAGTAAGACCTGAAATATAAAAAAAAAAAAAACATGATGGAGAGTGAATAACAAGATGTATTCTACGAAGAGGAACAAAAGCCCAGAAACTAGAAAGGAATTACAGGAAGACCAGAAATTAATTTAAGGGTCTTTGAAATCAGCCAAACATGAGATCAAATCTCAATTCCTGTGATTAATAGCTGTGTGACTTCAGTTAAGTCGTGTAAACTTTCTATTTCTCCCTATAAAATGGTGATAGTAACACTTAAATTTAAGATTTTGCAAGGATCAGCTAAAATAATATATATAAAGCACACATTAAAATTCCTCCAAAAAGGTAGGTAGCAACTTTCATAACACAATCAAACTTTTGGAATTGGGTGGGTGTTCATGTAAGACAAGAATATATGGAGGGATAAGCAGGTTAAGTCATCAAAAGCATTGGGCCATATTAAATAGTCAGTCCTTATGCTCAGAACAACGAGGACTGGCAGCAACACACCTGTGTTTCAGAAAGGACACTCAGGCTTTATGTAGTAGAAATGGTTAGAAGGGGAAAAGAGACAGGAAAACAAGTGAGGACCTGGAAGAGGTTAGTGGCAGTTGAGAAAATTAGAACTGATTTGTTTAAAAAATATTTAAGTGCAGGATGTCCATTTCTGGCAGTATGGCTGACAAAAGAACTAATATTTTCCTCTATATACCTAAATAATTGTGTGTGTCTGTCCATGTGTATTTATGTATACTTTATTTTTGTTAACAAAGAAGTTAATTTTCAAGTACCAAAGTGAAATACAAATTCTCTGGGGATGGAAATGAAGTACGGGCATGAATTCAGGGGTGTTAGTCAGCATGAAAGGTAATTGTGGCCCTGGCAGACACCACCAGTCTTGGGGAGCTTAAAGCTCGGGTTCTCATGACTGGCACATGTCGATGACAAGGAGACAAATCCTTGCTCTGTACCCACTCCTCACCAGCCTCTGCATGGGTCCTGAACTCATAGCAGGTAGTTTGAGAAAAGAATAATTTAGAAAACAATTCTGTGTGATACTAATATTAGACAAGTAAAAAGACAAAAGTCCTATGACAGAAATGAAGACAGTAATAATATAATAATAAATATTTCAATTCATCAGGAAGATGTAATACTTTTAAACTTGTAAACACCTAATAAGATAGCTTCAAAATAAATGGAGTGAAAATATGACATCAAAATGAGACATTTCAACAGTCTTCTCAACAATTACTACATCAAGAAATAATTGGTAAGAATGCAAAAGATTTTAACAATATGATCAAACTAGATTTTGTTTAACAAATAAAATATGTGTGTAAAGAACTGCGTGCCCAACCGTTGTAATAGTATACTTATTTTTTTAAGCAGCTACTGCACATGTTGTTTTATAAAGTCTTGAAAAATTCCAAAGAATCAATACACACAGACCAACATTGCTTAATACTAAAATATTTAACATCTAAATTGCTAAAATTTTAAATGAAGATGAAATTGAATTGTCAGTATTTGTTAATTTGTAAATGGTGAGGAAGACAAAAGAGCAAAGAAGTCCTACACTGATGAATTGAGCCAATCAGCCAGTGGTGTTGCTATTTAGTGGGGGAAGAAGAGGATCAGAAAAGGGAGCACATGAGGCAGAACAGTGATTAACTAAATTTTGAACTGTTCAGCAGGGTCAGATGCTTGCAGTACCTCTTAGTAAAATTTTGGAGAGACAATTGTGATTCAAGACTGAATATGGAAAAAGAACTCAGCTCTAAATTGGCAGTCCTGGGAATCATCAGTGTATAGATTGTCTCTGAGGCCATTGAAATAGATGAAATTATCTGGGGTGAGGGAGAAGATTGAGCAGTAGAGGGAAAAGGAACTGGAATATATCTTTACATTTGTCACAGGTTGGAATACCAGGGAGCACTTATCTCAGGAAGTAAAGGATTAATAAATGTAAGCCCTTGAACTAAAATTTATGCGCAGTGAATTATGCAAGTCTTTCTTTAAGTACCAGAACACATGGGCAAGTGATGAAAAGAAGTTCCACAGTACAGGAGTTTTTTACAATTCCTCATTTCACAATGGCTGCAAGAAAACCCCAAATAAAGCTATCCCTCCTCCATATGGCCTGCTGGTAAATGATAATCTCTCAATAAATTTTTCAAGACCAGAGCCTAGAGAATTTCTAAGTGCTCCACTCTCACTCTCCTGTTTGTCTTAAAGAAGCAAATAGCCATGTGGAAGGCCCTGTGGAACCACCAATGGAAGGGCCCAGGTGACAAACAAGGACGTGAAGGCTGCCTATATGTCCTGCAGTCCTCTACCTCACAGACGCAAGGAAATGAACTCTGCTCCAACCTCAGTGAGCTTGGAAGTGACTCTTCCATAGGTGACCTTCCAGATACGAATCTAGCCCTGATAACATCTCAGCTGAAGCCATGAAACCCTGAACAGAAGAGCAAGCTAAGCAGATCCCAAACTCCTGTCCCTTCAAAATTGACATAAATATGTGCTGTTTAAGGTGCAAAGTTTGTGGTAGTTTGTTATGCATCAATAGAAAACTAATAGAATTATGAGTGTGTGTGCATATGTGTTGTAGATACTCATCAAGGTTTACGTGGGTAGTGGGGAGAAAAGAGAGAAATACAGCAGGTATATTTCTCTAGGGAGATTTTTAGTGGTCAGGAGGAACCATCTCTCTCCCAAAAGAATATATATATATATATATATATATATATATATATATATATATATATATATATATATATATTAAGGTTGAAAACCTCTATTCAAGATAGGTGAATGAGTAAGAAACATCAGTTTCTGAATGTGCAAAGGAAATGCATTAGAACTTTCCTTACAAATTGTACTATTTATTCTCTGAGCTTTCCATTTGATCATTCGTGTTTTTACCCTAACTTACAGATCTCTCTTCTAAGATATGTATTCATAGTTTTCAAGTGCCAACAACCAATAGTGGTGCACTCCTGGTTGAAACCCAACTTTTCAACAGTGAGTGAAACCCAACTTTTCAGCAGTGAGTGAAATTTCTCCTCCATTTAGTATGCTATAAAGTCCAAACATGGTCAAGTTTGATAAGCAGAACTAGCTAAATTTTTTTCTGGGCCTGTGATATTATTTACAGATCATTTTTATAAATTGGTTCAAATTTACAACCCAATAATAAAACCCAGAAGGCTTGGGGAAAGACATAAGCAAATAAAAGTATTTGATAATACTGGGAATTTTGAATATTAAATCATACTTAATATTAATAATAAGGGACTACTCATATCAAGCACAAAAGAATATAAAGCTGGACCTCACAAAACCTTAGTAAAAACATTATCTGAATGAGAAATACTGGGTCTCTTAAATGCTTTCCTTTTCATGTGTCTTTCATTGATACTACAAAGCACTCACTGAAGGTCAGCCAGGCTTTTTGAAGTCTCCATAGTAACTGTGATCTTAGCCACATCTTTGATTTAGAACATCAAAATGTCATAACTGATATCAAACTCATGGGCACCAGATCAGGGCTTTAGTGCCATATTTGATGCAACATCAAAAGTACGTACTTGTTCGTTCTTGTGTGTTCTTAGTGTTCCTGGCTCTGTTTTACGTCTTTCCTCATAAGAAACAAAATTTGCAAATCTTAAAATATCAACAATGTAGAACTTATCTAGGGACTGAAGTATACTGGAACAACTGGATAAACAGCTTATTACTCAAAAGGAAAGCCTCCAGAACTGATTTTTATAAGGCAGGAGAAGGTCATTGGCTGAATCATTAGACAAGAGTCACATAAAAAATTAAGAGTGCATGACGTAATCCTGAAAAGAAATTTTAATCAGAGAGCTTAAGTTAGGTAAATATTACAAAAAATAAGAATGGCAACATTCATTGGCAAAACAGAATAGAGAACACCAAAGAAATAGATGTAGAAGGGTTATATTAGCAAATGAGGTTGGAAACTGCCTTAAGAGTGTAACAGGTGGGGGAAACATCAGACCTTGAAGGGAGCAGAATCCCTTTGAACTACTTATAGTTGGTGACCTCAAAGGCTGGTAAAGTTAAGAGGCAGCCTCAGCTTTAACACAGCTGCTCTCTGGCATTATTAATGGCATGAGAATGGATCTGGGAATTGGTAAAATAGCAACAGCTAAACCAACAGTTAGAAAAATAGAAGGAAATCTCGAAGTCATGAAGCCTATTCATCAATTGCACAAGAAAATTCCTTCTTGCTGGAAATGAAGACAAGTATCCTCAGCCCACATCAATCTCAACTCTGTCTTTAAATCAAGTTTATTTTCATTTAAACCCTGCCTAGCCTGAGTCTCTAGCCTATGGTCTGGATCCACTTTGGGATTCAGCTCAGTTTTTCCTAAACTTCCTTTTCTCGCTACACAAGGGGATCACTCTGGGAAGATGAGAAAAAAAAAGTAGCATGGAGCTCTCAGGGGTCCAAGCACTGACAACAATCTCACTCCCCAGTCTGTCATTTATAATGATACCGTCCCCCAAGAGACAAAAATGAGAAGACAATGCCGTATTTCTACTGATGAGACTCAGCTCACAAGTAGCTTCTCTGTCCTTCAAAAAATATAAGAATAGCTACTTCAGAGATCAGGAAAATTATTTGAGAGCCCAGCACATCTTAAGCTCTGGTGTATACAATAATCTACTGGAGAGTTTCTACAAGACCTTGCCCCTGTGCTCAGATGGTCTCAGGCATCTTCAGCGAAGGAGTTTCCTTACCTACACCACACCAGTCAAATACTTAAGCTTGGCTAGAAAAAATGAGGTCCTCGGGAAATTCTTTGGTTCTCACTTTTTCCAAACACAACTCAGCTGATGGTAAAAAGGCAATATTGTTAATGGATCAGTGCATTGCCCTTATTAATATTTCTATTTAAACAAAGAATGTTTATTTGGTTGCTTTAGTATCTTTCTAAAAGCTGTCAAATAGTATGAAATTTTCATAAATTTGCTTAGCATCATGTCTTTTTAAGTGCTTTCATTGCAAAATAATCTAAGTTGGTTTCCTTCACAATTGCCACACATTTCTGAGGGAACAAAAAGGGTGCTACTACTTATTGGGCACTTATCCTATTCCAGGCATAGCACCAGTCATTTATTGAAATAATTTTACTTATGTGTCAAGATAGCCCCCATGAAATAGCACTAACCTCATCTTCCTCTTATAAAGGATGTATCTAAGATACAGAGATTTAACTTTATAAAATTGCGTAGCTCAAAAGCAAATAAACTGAGATTTGAATCTTATTTCTCACTATTTTGCTACATAATTTGTCCTATTTTCTTGTTTTAAATTGCAAATTACTCCAGAGTCATATTTGAGATAGATAGATAGATAGATAGATAGATAGATAATAGATAGATAGATACATAGATGGATTTTCTACCTTTTAAGATAAAAATATGATGGAAGTAAGTATTAAGTAAATACTAAATGCTGAATACAATATATTATAGTGGTTAACAACACAGGCTCTTGAGCCAGCTGCCTGACTTTCAATCCTGGTTTCAATACTTACTATTATGTATTAGTTATAACTATTTTTTAATTGCCATATAATACCCTCCTAGTTTTAGGTGTACATCATAGTGATTCAATATTTATATACATTACTTGACGATACCCATAATAAATCTACTTACTATCTGTCACCGCACAAAGTTATTACAGTATTATTGAATATATTCCCTATGCTATACATTATACCCACATGACTTATTTATTTTATAACTGGAGATTTGTATCTCTTAATCCCTTATAACTATTTCACCTTCTCCCAATTTATATTAAATAATCATTTTATCAGTTCCTAGACTCAGAACCTAGAGAAGTCATCATTGCCTTTCTTGTTCTTTTTATTATTCATTGCCAATCCAGACAAATAAGTACAGTTAAAAATTTCTCTGTTCCCCAAGAGTGGGTCAATGTTCATTCATTCGATGTTTAATAAGGGTTATCACCACATTCTGTAATCTATTTAAAATATCCTCAAGGAACAGAGAATGAGAGAAGTTTCTAAGATATCATTTCATATGTTAAAGTAAAATATATTCCATTTATGGAAATGCTTTCAAAATGCTTCATAAAAACCGGGCATCTTTAGATATGATACAGTCATGAAAGGGACCTGTATGCTTCCCATTTTCTTAAAAGATTAATAATTTTCAGTCCCATTACAAATTAACAAGGCCTCCCAAGAAGATTAAGGCTAAAATTTTTTATATTCTCAACTGTCTCCAGTTTCTTGATCTATTCATGTATTCAACAAAACTTTGTTGTACTCTTATTGTGTGGTCAGCATAAAGAATACATTGGTGACAAAACTGATCAGATGTTATCTCCACTTTCATAAAATATGAAGGCATGTGATCATTTCAGTTTTCTAAATTTCTGTATTAATTATAGTGATAAAGGTTAAGCAATCCTATGAAAGTTTGCAATTTAAATAAAAATGTTAATAAGGCCAATGCACTGATCCATAATAATATTGCTTTTTTACCATCATAAATTTATATGTTAATTGTGTAATTCAATCACAAAACTAAGATGTTCATGCCATTTTTCTTTTCTCTCGGGTGGAATTTCAAGCTAATAATATTAAATTCAAAAATATTAACAGGATGAATGAGTTGTTAGACATTTTGTATAGTGAAGTATCTATCTTTAACTCACTAATTAGAATAAATCTTTAGAAACTGAGGTAAATATCATTATCTGGTAAATATTATTATCTTGATTATTTTTACATATATTTAAGTTTGTAGAGTGTTTACAGAACACATTTTTAATTGTCTACTTCAAAGTAAACTACCTTCCTGCCTAAACTCTTCTGGTTGATTTGTCTCTTTATTTCAAACAGTACCTTCTTAACACATCTCCACCTTTCATCCTGCAAAGAAAAAAAAATCATTGTGATTACTATTAATCAGTGTATCAACTCTTTTTGATAAGACTTTATAAAAATGCATTTAACAAAGGAGCCAAGAATACATAATGGCAAAAGGGTGGTCTGTTCAACAAACAGTGTTGGGAAAACTGAACAGCCACATGAAAAAAAAAATGAAGCTGGTCCACTATTTTATACCATATACAAAAATGAACCTAAGATGGATTAAAGACTTGAACACAAATCTGAAGCCATAAAACACCCAGAAGAAAACACAGGGGGAAGTTCCTTAACAATGACTTATTGGATTAGACACCAAAAACAACAAAAGCAAAAATAAACCAAGTGAAACTACATCAAACTAAAAAGCTTGTGTGTGCGCAGTGAAAATAAATGTCAACAAAACAAAAAGGCAATATGCTGAATAAAAGAAAATATTTACAAATTATATATATGATAAAGGGTTAATATTCAAAACATATAAAGAACTCATGCAACTCAATAACAAAAACAAAAAATCCAAACAATCCAACTAAAAATGGGGAGAGGATCTGAATATGTATTTTTCTAAAGGAGACATACAGATGACCAACAGGCACATGAAAAGGTTTTCAACATCACGACTCATCAGGGAAAGGTATAACGCATAATAAGATGGTCTCACTTCTGTTAGAATAGCTGTTATCAGAAAGACAAAAAAAAAAGAACAAGTGTTGGCATGGGCATAGAGCAAATGGAACCCTCGAGCACTGTTGGTGGGAATGTCAATTGGCACAGCCACTGTGGAAAACAGTATGGAGGTTCCTCAAAAAATTAAAACTAGAACTACTATGTGATATACCAATTCCACTTCTGGGCATTTATTCAAAGAAAACGAAATCACTAGCTTGAAAAGATATTTGCACCCCGTGTTCATTACAGCCTTATTTACAATAGCCAAGACATGGTCATGGAATATAATTTAGCCATTTAAAAAATAAGGAAATCATGCCAGGTGTGATGATATGGGTGGACCTCAAGAGTATTAGCTAAGTGAAATAAGTCAGACAGAGGAAAAAAGGAAAAAAGAATACAGAGAAATAGATTGATGGTTCCCAAAAGCAGAGAGTGAGGGGATGACCAAATGCATAAAGTTTGGTCAAAAGATACAAACTTCCAGTTATAAGATAATTGTCCTGGGAATGTAATATGCAGCGTGCTGACTATAGTTAACAATACTGTATTGTAGATAAGAAAATTGCTAAGACAGTAATCTTAAAATTCTCATCAGAAGGAAAAAAGTTTGTAACTCTGTGGTGATGGATGCTAACTGTAATCATCATGGTGATTATTTTATAATTTATACATATATCAAATTAGGATATACACCTATACCTAATACAATCTTATATGTCAACTATATATCAATAAAAAGGTCTGAAATGGTATTTGTAGTGGCTCTCTAAAAATGAATAAACAGCCCTGGATGGTGTAGCTCAGTGGATTGAGCGCGGGCTGGGAACCAAAGGGTCCTGGTTCGATTCCTAGTCAGGGCACATGCCTGGGTTGCAGGCCAGGTCCCCGTGAGGGCCATGTGGGAGGCAACCATACATTGCTGTTTCTCTCCCTCTCTGTCTCCCTCCCTTCCCCTCTCTCTAAAAATAAATAAAAATAAAATCTTTAAAAATGAATAAACAATATAAAGCATGGGCAAATCGACTTAGAGCAGAACATTCTTGAAATGTACTTAGTATAGATGCATGGAATATGAAATTTGATAAATGAGCTATGACCATTAAGATACTTATTAGGATTTTAAGCTTTAAATAAGAACTAAGGATGTACATGTAACAATACAGTACTTTCAGTTCTTGTAAACAAGTTGAGAATTATACATTTTCTTAACCAGCCTGAGTATTGGAAAAAAAAATAAATAAAAACCCGATTGCTTGTGACACCACACTGGCTTTTATCATCTGGTAAATACAAAGGGCTTTGTATAAACTCAGAGTGATGGAAGTCTTCATGTTACATACTACCTATAAAGCAGGGACAAATTTCACCCTGGCCTTGATTTCCAAAAGAAAGCCATTATCTGCTTCACTCCCCCAGAAAGGAAAAGCATGAGAAGGATATTTTCAATTTTCCTTCTTCCTCTCTTTCTCCTGTCTCCAATGAGAATGACTGACTTACCTCAAGGATAAGTTTGGGAGAAAAGCTGAATGTACTTGACTCTGGCCATTTTTTAGGGCCAAACTGTCTGCCTGATGCAGGTTTCTGCTCTCTACACTGTAGTGAACCTCTTGAGAGCAGTCTGTACCTTTGTGAGGGCGTCTGTTTTTAGCCATTCAAATCTGATTAATTAATTTAGCTAAATCATTTGGTCACATATCAAAACTCATTCTCTCTGATAAACTTTGTCAGTAATAAACTTAGAAAAAAGGGACAAAAACAGTATCATTTATTAGATTTCTAAAACTCTTACATTACTTAAATATTCAATTTGTTGGCATGAGAACATTTATTTCTATACAGAAGAATTCTGCATAGGTTTTTGGCAAGTTCAAGCATAAAACTCAAATGATCTGGGTGTAGAAAAAAGGGTAATAGAACTAATCTTCAATAAAAATGTTAGTTTAGTGTAAATGTCAAAAATATATATGAACCATATACAGATACAGCTAAGCAAATATAGATAAGAGGAAATGATAGTTTTTTCAATATAATGCTAAGTTATCCAATTTATCAAGAATTGACACACTAAACTTATGCAAAGTTAATCAAATTTTTGAAACTTGTATTACAGGAGCAATACAACCAAGTTTTAAGTTGATTATTTAACCATAATTCATTTATTTATTTTTGGCTATGCTTCTTTAATTGTTTCACTATGATCATCATATTCTTGAAAATTATTTTTCCTCCTGTCAGTTAGAAACCATGTCTGTGTGTGATGCATGTGTGTCTAGTTCATGCGTATGTGTGTCTACACATAATTCAGAATTAACTGAAATATTTAAGAGTTATTTGCTGCTGAGAAAGTCTATGTCTGGAGAGGTATGTTGTTGTGTAGTGACTCTTACGGTGGCTTTAATTTTCCACCCCACCAGAAGCAGAACTATAAACAAAGTAATCTTACCCACATAACAAACATTTCCTTCCTCATCCTTCAAAACTAGTGTTCGTCTCAGCTCTTAGAACCAGTTATTAGTATTTCCTCGTATGTTTTTACTCACAAAAATTTTATATAAACACACATTCATCCATAGCGCAGTGTTTTGCATTGTGCACTCTCACGTGTGCACATGGACACACACAGGAGCAGGGCAGCTTGCCCCTCCTTCTCTGGTAAGTAAGCATTTAAATGTGCAAACAGCTGTGAGAAAACGAAACCAGTAAATGACAATTGTGTGCATACAATTATTTATTTTTTTCAGATGAGGTTTTATGTAAAGATAGTTTGCTACTCCTTGTTCAACTACAGCTTAAATTTTAAACATTAAAATTAAAATATGTTGTCTGGACCTCTTCTCTGTCTTCTCTCTGAGAGATCCACAACATACACACACACACACACATATACACACACACACACTATAGTATACGGATACACACATTATATACACGTTTATCTTTAGAACTGCTATGTTGCTGCCTGCTTGGTGTCTATAACCTGTCTAAGTTGCACATCCAAAATCAACATGCCCAAAAGTGAATTTGGTGTCTTTATCCTCCTCACACATGCTCACCTTCATATGTTCCTTATCTCAGAAAGGGTACCTCCACTCAAACCAGAAATCCTGCTTTCAGCCTAGTTACCTTCCTCTCTCTGCTTCATCTCCTCCCTCATCTCCCATTAGTCAACAAATTTTAATTCTTTTAAATATATTTTGTCTCTTTATAGATAATCAATTTTCACTAGATTTGGAAAAATCATTTCTTGATTTATATCCAATCTGGTCTTCCCATAGCTTCTACTAATTTACCCTCCACCTTAGTGTTAAAATTGTGTTTCTAACATGCCAATATGATTATGTTGACCCTGAAAGACTTACAGAGATTATCGCATTACTAATGTCACTGTGACACAGAAAGATTAGATCATTTAGTAATTTAAGGGCACAAAGACTCCTACCTTTCTATCTAGCACTCTAGATAGTACCATAATGTGAAGTTCTAAAGACAGAAGAGGAGCAAGGTGATCAGTATAAAAGGAGTTCCTACAATGTATGTTTTGGCTTAAGGATGAAAAGGAGATGCTGCTTTTTCTATTTAGTGGAAGGAAATTGTTGAAGGCCTCCTGAGTCAGCAGTTGTGCAATATTGTCCTATTTCAGGTCCTGATTTCTACAACTCGATATAATGCCATATAGTTTGCAAACCTTCAGTTCACCAATAAACTGCCCATTTATTTAGCTTCACATAGTTTAGTCATTTCAACATAATTCCCAGACCATGGAGGCCTAGGGTCACTTGCACCCAATATCCTCTGTTTTCGTAGCAGAGCTCAGCATGCAGAAGGCACATGTGCTGAGGAACAGTCCCCCAACAGCCGCTCTTCCAACATGAAGCTGTTATCAGCAGCAGAAACAAGCAGAGGAAGCAAGTTTACAAGATCACACCAACATCCCGGTCCCCAGTCAGGCCTTTGTGGTTTCAAAGAGCTACAAATTCTGCAAACAGCAAAAGACTACATATCCTGTTTCCTGTTTTACTATAGCCTTCTAGTTTATCCCCCAGCTCCAATATCTGTCCATGCCTTACTCCAGTGATCATCAAAGGTGAGAGTCACATTTTCTCTGCTTTACCTTCTGATACGCGGATTCCTGTCAAAGTCACACTTTAGATGCACTTCAACTTGACTGTCCCTTTATTCTCATCTTTTCCCCAATCATATGAATTCATTTTTCTGCACCATAAATCACTTTTCCATTATTATGCCTTTATAGGAAATTGGCTCTATGTTTACTTTTATCATTTTCTTCATGAACTTTCATAAAGAACAACTCATAGGGAAGTCAGTGCATGCCTTTTCCCTCATTGGCAGTTCTGTACTATTGCTCCAAATAATTTCAAAGAACCTCTTGTATTTATCATTAACATTAAGATTTCACTTGCCTCTCTATGCACCCAAAATCCCATAGCCAATCATGTGTAATGCTATGAATAACTTGCCAGATTCCCATAGATACCTGAAAATTTACTTATTTTAATATGTAAATGTTTAATGTCTATATGTGTTTCATTTTTCTAAAATAAATTTAATTTACAGTATAAACAGGATCGCTTTTATAAAAATTAACTTGTGTAGCAGGTAGCTCAAATCTCTTTTGTCATCCAGCCTAATGCTTTGTTTACCTCTATCATATCATTGTTGATATTTATCTCTCACCCACAGCCCTACAGCTTACTCTGTCCCTAACATTTACCTTTTTTAAATAAGACCCAATTTAAACAACGACCATTTGAGAGTAGGATCAGTCATATGCCAGGATTGGGACAGAGGCCTAAGTATTGAATCTCAGTGATAGAGTGGAGATCAAAGACGGGGCATGTAATGGGAGGGTTAGTTTGAGGCATACAGGTTTGTTGGGGGTTACATATGGAGTTAACATCAGGGAGGAGCTGAAGCTCAGTGTTGAAATAAACATCTGAAAAATGTTGAACTCATTATTTGCTAATGAAAACATTATAAAGTTTATTGTTTATTTGTTTTCTGATAATGAAATGTCCAACATCTTCAAATGGCATCCTGAACAACTTCTACTGGAAATATTTGTCCATTATCTTCTAGCTGGCCAGAATTTCTATTTCCATTGTCTTGAACAGCATTCCACTGACCATTTCTCCAACTTGACTTTCAAGCTTATAAGCATTGCTGGAGAAAACTGTGAATCTAGAATTAATTAAGCATGTCTACTATATACCTCTATATCTTCACCCGCTGTAGTGGAGCCTGTAGCTCACAAAGCCTCTAATCTGACTTCATATGAATTCAGCTCGTCATACTGCTGTTTGCTGCAATGCTTTCCAACATCTTCAAGCCCCAACCCGTGCTCTACCTTCCCTTTGTTCTACAATCACTTCTTTATTGAGATCAGAGTTGATTTCTTTGAGCTCCTTTAACTTTCTTTCTCTCTGTGTCAGAATTTTATTTTAACTCACCCAGATCTCCTTTCCTCTTGCCTCAAAGGACACTTTCACCTTTTCCAAAATTACACCTTTCCTTGTACACCTACCACCATCTCTTCCCACCAATTTCAGAACCTTGGTAAATTCACCCTCAGTGGCAACATTTCCATTGACTTCCATTCACTGATGCAAAGGGAATAAGTAATTTAATGGAAAAGCCCAAATGTATGTGTTTATAAATGAATGATTATCTTCCCTGTCCCTTGACTTTCATTTCTTTGTGGACCACAGATATTTTATGAACAACACAACAGTGTTTCCTTCCCCTGCTAGCTGATGAGTTTGCATTAGAATTTCCAGCTCCAGTAATGCCACCGAAGAGCATGGGAATCAGTCAGCTCTCTGGTGGTGGTTTGTTGGTTCCATCCTTTATTCCTTAGTCACCTATCTGAGCTAGACACTGGGGTCAAACACTGAACTGTAGGAAATGAAGTCTGGCTTGGTAGAGAATTTACCTCCATTCCAGAAATTTGAGGGTAAAGTTATGGATTTCTCTGAGACCTACGCAGCAGCCAGGATAAATAAGTCGTGTTCAATTTCTAGGCTGAAGTTTCATCATAAGCTTTTTGCAATTTTCAAGGAAGTGAAGGCTGGTGATTTTTAAAACCAATCTGTGATTTAAACAAATATAGTTTTATTAACTACATTAATTGACTTTTTCTCTAAAGTACACTGAGGATATCATAATTCTTAATAGTTTTGCTTAACTAGGAGCATACAAATAGACTGTAAGAAAAAACAACCTAAAAAATTTAAGAAAACCAAGAATCTGAGGAATGTTTTCTATCTCCGTGTTTGCAGTACTTATTTGACAGTTAAAATCTTTTCAAGAATAGGCCCTGGCTGGTGTAGCTCAGTGGATTGAGCGCGGGCTAGGAACCAGAGGGTCCCGGTTCGATTCCCAGTCAGGGCACATGCCTGGGTTGCGGGCCAGGTCCCCGTGAGGGCCATGTGAGGGACAACCATACATTGCTGTTTCTCTCTCTCTCTGTCTCCCTCCCCTCCCCTCTCTCTAAAAATAAAAAAATCTTTAAAAAAAAATCTTTTCAAGAATAGGCATTGTGTTTTACATGTATTTAATTTAAACACTCGTCAAATGCTGAAATTATCTATGATACTGATTTATATTCTAACACAAGATTTTTTTTTCTTCTGCAAAGAGCAAAGGGTTTCAGAATCAAGTTTGTCTTCAAGCAGCAGCAAAGACTTGCTGACAAGATATTTTGGAACAACTTGCTATTAGGGAGGAAGTATGAGTGGGAGGATGAGAAATAGCTCATGCCCATATGACACATACAAGTTGTGAATGTGTTGGAAGTCCATGATGTAGAACATAAAAGGAGGTAACAATTTATCTCAGTGACACAAAGAACTTTATTCTAATTCTTTGTTTTTACAGTGCTATTCTGAACTAGATTTTCTTTTTCTCTTTCTTTTGTTCTCATTTACCTCCTCAGGTCATATGCTGATAGTTATAAACATTATAATTTGTAACATCATAAGAAATTGCAGAAACTGTCAAATATCTTGAACAAAGTACATGGACTTTCATGCTGAAGCTTTTTGTCCTTGTTACTCTAAGTAATGGCAAAATCATTGTTGCATGAGAAATATTAGTGAATTTTGTCCCCTTTTTCATCTAATAAGAATTTATGTTTTTAGTATCACTTTATCTAAAACTGTCACAATGGCTTTATGCTTTATATGCAAGTTTCTCGGCATCCCACAGAAATTGGTAGTTAAAAAAAACACTGTCAAATTATTATTCTAGAACACAACATAAACAAGTGATTTTCCTCAACAATATAGTACACAGAAATTGGAAATCCATCCACTAATTTGTTCAACAAAAGTTATTGAGCTTCTATAATTTTTAAACTCTTTGACAGGTGCTTGAAGAATTCACAGATAGACGTGATGTTCCTGCTCCTGAGGACTTTAGAGTTTACTTGGGGCCAAAAGCTTTCACAATCCCATTTTTGCCTCATCTATATCTCTTACAGATATATTTCCCTATATCCTCTAGCATATACACCCTCTCCTTTAAACCCTCAAAGTACTCTGAATTTCCTTATGGAACACAGTGTTGTTAGTCTTACATAATAATCATATGTTTTCTTATATAAGTCATCTGAGTAGCTTGTGAGAGTTTGGGTTCTTGAGGGCAGAAACAATACCTTATATATCTTTGATCTTCTGAAATATACTTCTTAACCTTTGTAATGTAATGTAATATGAAATCTCTTATACCAACATCTCTTATACCAAATCTCTTATACCGATGCAGTTTACAGGAAATGCTAGCTGAATAACACAGATAATTAGGAGTTAGGGAAAAAGAGGAGGGGAAGACAACTTCCTGCTTGAGACCATGCAGAAATGTTTATAGAAGGATTATATTTGAATTACAGATGAATTGTCACTCTTTGATTAATAGCATTAAAATATTTATTCCTCTAAATTTTAAAATTCGTTACTAAATTAACCAATGGGAAAAAGAAACATTCGTGATTTACATTTTAGTTATTTACACAGATTAAAAAAATTAATGCATATTTTAATAATAGATTACAAATTATTTCAGTTATATGTTTATTCCATCCTAAAACTTGGTGGAATAAAATAACAACCATTTTATTTTGTTTATGGTTTAGATGAATTTAGGTGCAGCAAAGATGGCTTATCTCTTATGCAAGATGTCTGGGCCTCAACAGAGGTGCAGGAGTAGCTCAACATCTGGAAATGGCTAGGATGGTTTGCTTTGGGCCTCCATTCTTTCTGTCAATAGGAGTCCTTGGTTCTTCTTCACAGTGTTCTTGTAGGCACTGGTCCGGGCTGGGATGCCCAGAGTGGCTGGGGGATCGCCAGTTAACTCTGTATCTACTCAGCCTCTCCATGTGGCTAGCTTGGATATCTTTATAGCAAGATGATCTTAGGGTAAGTGTAGAATCAGGAAAACTTGAATGGGCATGCCCCTTCAAAATAGAAGAATGAGGGTAAGTAGCAGTCACCAGTCCATAATAGTTCTGAAATCCAGACAGAGCAACAATGCCAGTTCCTTAGTCGTGCTCCCTGGGAGTTGCTTCCTGTGGTTTTAAGCTCCACTGCCCAGCTTATTGGCTCCAAACTGTGACTCATCCTAACTTTTCCACAGCAAATGACCCATATTTGTAGCTTTTAAACTTTCTCAACCTGCTTTCTGCCCATAGAAAGTTTGAGACTCTAAGACATTTTTATTTTGAATTGACCCTCTTCCATTTAATATAATTTGTCAGGCTTCCACAAGTATAATTGTCCTAAAAACACTGTGTCTTTCTCAGGAACATTATTGATGTTTACTCCATTTGACAAAAGCACATCCACGGATCTCTTTAAAACAGGTCAGTCTGTATTGGGCTGAGTGAGATTCAGGGTGTTATGGAACAGCACCCTTGAAAATTCATAAGCGCTGCCTAGTAAAGTGTGTTGAAGAGGCAAGACTGCAAGTGGTTTTTTTTCATATGTTTGTTTTGTTTTGTTTTTGGTCTAGTGGAGAGGGTCTGTGAGGACTCTTGACTTCACCTTTAAACTGAGAGGATATTTTACTAGTGGGGCTCTGGGTTGACCATTATGCTGAAGCCATTTCTTACTTTGTGAACCTTTTTCTAAACGGTTAACTGTCCTTGACCTTCCACAGTCCCTTTAAACTCTGCTAAAAAAAACTATATATTTCCTTCCCCATAAGTGCATCTCTTTTTTTTTTCATATTTTTCCCCACATAATTAGAAGCCAGTTAGCACTTTCAACCTTCTCCTTAACCAGATCAGTGATTACCACAGGTAAGGCAGATATTTTCATCAATACATAACTTGAACCCCTTTCCTCCAATTTCAGAAATAATTTCGAGATTGTATTTCAAATCTTCACTAACAAATTGAAGAAAATGTGAAAATTGTAAAAACATTTAAAGGAGTAGAATAAAAATTACTTTTATGCTCAGTACTAAAAGGTAAATGCTATTACCATTTAACATATTCTCATCTTATCTGACATATTTTATCTTATTGTAAGGACTCAGCACCAGCAATTTGCTTATGAAGTACAACACAGCAATTAAGGGCCCAGGTTTAGGTTGCTCAGCTAGGTTTGAATGCCAGATTTATCACTAGTAAATGTATGACCAATAATCAATGTCTCTTCCATTTATTTTATCTAAAAGGAGGGTAAGGATAGAATCTACTGGTGGCAGGTAGAATATGGCCTTCCAACAATATCCACATCCTAGTCCCTAGAACCTAGGAATATGTTAGATTTCATGGCAAAAGGGCATTAAGATCAAAGATAGAATTAAGTTTGCAAATCAGCTTACTGTGCGATGGAAAGTTTATTTTGAATTATCTAGGTAACCTTTTGAATTATCCAGGTGACCTCAATATAAATAAGGGTGCCTTAAGTAGAAGAGGCAGAGGAGAAAGAACCAGAGTGAGACAGTGTGAGAAGTACTCAGCCTGTACTTCCTGGCTTTTAAGGTGGAGAAGTGTTGCCACAAGGTGAACAATGAAGCCTAGAATGAGTCTAGAATAGGGGAAAATAAGTTTCCGCCTAAAGCCTCCAGAAGAACATAGTCCTGCCAGCATCCTGAGTTTAGCCCAATGAGACCTATTTTGGATTTTTAACCTCCAGAACTATAAGAGAAAAAACTTGTTTTGTTTTAAGCCTCCAGAACTATAAGAGAAACAACTTGTGAGGTTATAGTCATTTGTTACAGCAAGAATAGGAACTTAAAATACTATTTCATGGAAATATTGTGAGGATTAAATGAGATGATATATGTAACCATGATTAAAATAGACCCTAGTATTGTACATGGTAACTTTTCAAAATGTGATTATTTGTCATCAAAAATTATAATTTTATCCCTGGCTGGCGTAGCTCGATGGATTGAGCATGGGCTGGGAACCAGAGGGTCACCGGTTCGATTCACAGTCAGGGCACACGCCTGGGTTGAGGGCCAGGTCCCCAGTGGGGGCCACGTGAGAGGCAACCATACATTGCTGTTTCTCTCCCTCTCTTTCTCCCTCCCTTCCCTTCTCTAAAAATAAATAAAATCTTTTTAAAAATTATAATTTTAATTGATATATATACATAAATCTATATATATGTGTGTATATAAATATGTAAAATACTTCCCTGTTATTGAATAATTAATTTGCATTCAATTTCTTGATATTAAAAAATGCTTCAATAAGAAAAATGTGTGGATACCTTGTCTGTCACAATGCTTATTACAGATTTACTGGCTAATAATATGTCAGACACTGAGTGAAACTCTATAAAGATTCATTAAATAGATAAATAAATGATCAACATATTTGTGCCTACATATATTTTTACTTTAGTCTTTTGTCTTTGCCTAGATTCCCATAAATGGAACTGGATCAAAAAAATGAGCTGAGCATTTTCATGCTCTTTGTACCTACTGCCAAATAGATTTGCAGAAAGGTTACACCAATTTACACTCCCACAGCATTGTATGAATGTGACTTTGTCATCCTACGCATGCTAACACTGAGTATCCTACATTTTAAAATCTCTGATAACTTTTTGCCTATTTTTATAATTGTTAAATTGCATTTTTAATTATCCACAATGTTGAAAACTCATTAATGCTTATTTTATGTATTATTAGTCATTTTTATCATTTATTTTGTAAATTTTCTGATAATTATCTTCAAATTACAAATTACTTTAAACATAAGAAAGGTATAGAAAATAATAAGGCCGCCTGAACCCACTGGCAGAATTTGATAAATGTTAGCAATTTTGCAATATTAGTTTCATTTATTGATTTATTTATTCTTGAAAAAGAGTGATATAGATATGTTCGAAATATCTTCTATTTTTCCTTTTGCCTCTTTTCTTCCCTAGGGAGTAGTTCCGTTCTGCATATTCTTGTTTATGTTTTTGTACTTTTATGTGTTCCCACAAAACACATAAGCACACACAATTAGTATGTGTGACTGTTTTTACAAATTATCTACTTGCTTTCCCAGAGTGTTAGTATTTTTCATATTAATTAATGAGTTCTTTGTGTCATAGAATTTTAACTTTGTATTTGTCATATTTGTGGTACACATTTTCCCAGTCATTTTAATTATGTTTGCTTTTAAGTTGATTTTCAACTGATTATATTTATGAAAATCACCTACTTCAATTGATTTTTGTACTGCACAGAATTAGTACTAAAGTTACATTGGATTGACCTGGAGAGCATTATGCAAAGTGAAATAAGCCAGTTAGAGAAAGACAAATACCACATGATCTCTCTTATACGTGGAATGTAAAGAACAAAATAAACTGACAAAAAAATAGAAACAAAGACATTGATACATGGAACAGACCGGTAGCTGTCAGTCAGGAGAAGTGAGGGGGCAAAGAAGGTGAAGGAATTAACTGAAAAACATGTATACTTAACATATAGATACAGACCACAGTGTGGTGATAGAGGGAACTGTAGTGGGGTAGGTGGAAGTGGGCAAAAGGTGGAAAATGGGAGCAGAAAGACTGTGCTGGGGGAAATGGGTGCACGATGCAGTGTGCTGAGGATGTTTTATCCATTTGTATGATATAAACCCGTATGGTTTTGCAAATTCAATTTGCAATAAATTCAATTAAATAAAAATGAATAAAGTTACATGATATATACATATGTGTATATACATATGTGTGTGTGTGTGTATAGTCTGTCCAGAAAAAGTCCGGCTATTGTTAATATAACAAGAATGGTTCATGTGACATAGATGTAACCTGGCAGCCAAAGAGAGTGGACATGAATACATGTGTGTAAACAATGAAGACTTCACTGTACTAGTCAGTGGGGCAATAGGTGCTGGTGAGTGAGCATGTGTACTGTGTGGCCGTCACATTCAAAATGACTGAGCAAGTAGAGCAATGAATCTGCTTCAAATTTTGTGTTAAGCTTGAACAGACCTCTGCAGGAACTTATTAGCTGATTCACAATGCCACAGCTATGGGCAACAGGTGATTGGCAGCTTCAACATAACAACACGCCTGCTCATTCATTACATCTCATGCAGAGTTTTTTGGCAAAACATCAAATCACCCAGGTGACTCAGGGCCACTATGGCCCAGATTTGGAATCCTATGAGAACTGGGTAAGGTTCCAAGGTGCCTACTCTGAGGGGGACTGAGGTGTCATTGTCCCATGTACAACGTTTCCTGTATCTTGTGTCTTCTTCAATAAATGTCTCTATTTTTCATATTACATGGCTGGATACCTTCAGAATAGATCTCGTATATATTTGGTTTAATGGAAAAGCATCAGAATAGTAATTATTAACACTTTATTATTCATAATTTTGTACTTAGAATAAAATGCCATAAATATAGACAGGCAGCAGCTATTAAAATCTATGTTACTGTTTTATTTTAAAGTAAATTTTTCAAATATTATCTCTCAAGGTCTTATATTTCCATTCTTTTTTATAATATTAGCTTAAACAGGAGGCTGACAAGATAGTAGTTTCATTAATTAAAATTTATTAAATGAAAAAAATCCAGATGATCTAATATTCACCAAAATTCAAGTAATACTTAGAGAACAGATTTTTCCCAGCTCTTAAAAGTAAAGGATTTAAAAATGTGGTTTTTGGTGATGGGCTTCCCGATCTTAATGGAAAGGTTTTAGAATTTATTCAACATTATTTAAGAGTGTGGCATTTTGTGAAAAATCAAAATAAATTTATCAAATAGATGTAAGGTATAAAAGAATGGCTTTCTTGTACACATAGGCAAGAGATTTTAAAAATGAAATGTATTTAGGACTTGTGACTTAAAAATTTTTTAAACTATGGGCATTTACACAGTGGAATACTATTTATCAGTAAAAAAAATAGATTTAACCCTTCACAACAGTGTGGATGGACCTCGAGAACATTATGCTAGATGAAATAAGCCAATCACAAAAAGACAAATACCATATGACTTCTCTTAAATGTGGAATCTAATGAATAAACTGAACTAACAAGCAAAATAGAGACGGACTCATAGATGGAGAGCGGGGTGACAGGTATTAGAGGGGGGAGGTTGAGGGGTGGAGGGATTGAGAAAAAGGTGAAAGGACTCATGGACATAAACAACAGGGTGGTGATTGCCAGGGATGGTGTGTATAAAGGGGTTTACTGGTAATGGAAAAAATACAATAATTTTCTAAACCTTATTTTTAAAAAATCAGTCAAAATTATGACATAATTTGTCAGGAGTTCCACTAAACCCATAATATCTAATCAATGGATAAAATTCTAGGACCTGTAACAGGATGAGTCAGGCCAGATAGTTGGGGTGTGGGAGAGACCCCAATCTGGGCAACCCTGATGCAGCACAGAGGCTGCACCCCTCCGCCAAAGAAGGGAAGGGGATGAGGGGAAACTCCAAGGAACAGCCAGAGTGTTTGGCCCTGGTATCTGAGTGGCTGGAGACCTAGCCAGAGAGAGCTTGTACTGAGGCTGCGTGGGGTGGAAAATATCAAAGCACTATGTAAGGTGGAGGTCAGTAAACTGCAGCAGGCATGCATGACACCCTGCCCTGGCAGAGACCCTGTGTTCCCATGCTGACTGGAGACCTTGTCACCTTGAGGAACATGGCACCCAAAGAGAGGCAAAGACATAGATGGCCGACATCGGCCCACTTTGATTGAAAGTCTGGACACCTCCACCATGCAGGGAGTCTTGGTTTCTGGATTTAAAAACAGAACGCACATAGAATTTTGCTCTCTTGATCTTTTGGCTTTCCCTTGACCCCAGCTGGAGTAGGTCATGGGAGCGCTTGTGAGACTGGCAGACACCAGACCCACTCAGGGCCTAGGCCTTGCACAAGCAGGAGCCCATTCGCAGACGTGGAGTCCCACGTCGAATATGTGTCTCACTGGGCCCCAGAACTTGGGACCTTGCGACCTTGTGTAGCATGGAGCACGAGTACTGAACTATTTCCATTCTCTTGCTCTGCCAGCAAACCATGAAGGCATGGACTGGGAATAAGCACTGGCCCCAGAGGCACAGGCAGCCTCAGGTGCTGGAGCCCCTCAGATGGAGCTTCCCCGGCACAACTGACTGGAATGACCTGGGGGCACACCTCAGCACCAGGGGAGAGAGAGCTACTGCAAGGCAATGGCGACTCTGGACTCTGAAACCTACAGGTGCATACCACAGAGAGAGCGAGCCTGAGGATAGAGACCTATTCATGTAGAAATCTCCAATTCTGAAAATGACAAATAAGGAATTATGGGGAAATTCTGGGCACGGGTTTGGATTGGGATTTCAGTCTTTCTGGGAACAGGGAATTTCTGTGCTTTGAAGAAGAGGTTGGCCTGGAGCAGGGATTATCCAAGCCCTCTCAAACTGGGTACCTTGATAATAAAAACATTTCCCTTCCCCCAAAATCTTTGTGTTGTTATTAAACACGGCAGCAGGTGGCAGGACCCTAGGTTGCCCGGTTGAGGAACTACCTTCCCTTAAGTTTTACTTGGATGAAAACTTACACAAAAGACTGGCAAATAGGAACCAATACTTTTTTGTGGACATTTGTGGAGAAAAAAAATGATTTTCCTATACCAGCAGGCCATATGTAAAAATATGATCATTTTTAGAATAAAAGAATGTTATAATTTTAAAATCTCTTATTGCAAAATGTGTTTAGCATGAAGTATCTATGTTTACGTATTTTCAGAAATCAGCAGACAGAGGAATTACAAAGTATATATTTTCACATTTGAAAATAGCAATTACCTGATATAAAAGTATTCAAAAATTTTGAGCATATGCACACAAAGCAATAGAAAGCTGCTGAATCTAATGTTATCTCTGATGGGAGAAAAATAAAAGCAAAATAAAAGTTAAAGAATTAACAGCTAGAAAGTAGGTTCAGCTGATATTACCCCTGCTTCGTATTTCATTTAAATATATGTGAACTTTTGATACATTCCAACAAAACAAATAACCAGGCATAATTAAGTCAATACTTGTCAAGTAAATGATAAATATTTGAAATTAAGATGTGATTTTGATGAACTGTCCATTCTGAACTTAAATCAGCGCACTTTGAGCTCTGCCAGCTCTGCTGGAAACTGGCAAAGAGCAAAAATGGAGATGAACCTTAGAGTCTACTGTTTTTCACAAAATCATTCATCAATTTAAAATACTGGGCACACCCTGACCAGTGTGGATCAGCTGGTTGAGCATTGTCCCACAAAGTAAAATGTCACCTGCTCGATTCCCAGTCAGGGCACATACCTATGCTGTGGTTCAGTGCCCTCTGGTTGGGGCACATAGGAGAGACAACCAATCAGTGTTTCTCTTTCTCTCACTTTCTCCCTCCCTTCCCCCAACTCTAAAAATAAATAAATAAATAAAATCTTTAAAAATAAACAAAAAAATAAGATACTGGGCAAATAAAACTGACAAGTGGCTTTCTCCATTGAAGATACCCAGCAACTATGGAAATGATAATAATTTGTCCTTACTCCTCTATTTTTGAAAATAAGAAAGGCCACAAATTTCAAAAAAGATAGTGTATTGTTTGGGGAAATAATCTGAGGAATGAAAACATTAGAAGGTAAGCTATTTATAAACTACAACTTTATAATCTTATGTAAGTAGGTATTGGAAATGGGATAGCCACGTTTGATTCTGAAAACTTCCTACTGTTATTCAAAAGCTTTCCACTGTTTCATTACTATTTACTTATTTATTTTTCCATCAGGATTAAAGTATATGGCAGGCTATCTTTAGTAACCTGACCTAATGGTCTCTTTCATCCACTCTTTCCCCAAAGCCCACCCTAATGGAAGGAACATTTCCCAAGCGCACTGGGAAGAAATCTCTTTGGGAAATTCTTCAGAAAGCTATTTGGAGTACGCATGATGACTGAAATAGTCACAGAGGAGATGCCTTAGCTTTTCTTGACAGAGGGACTGTCTGGGCCTCCTTTGCCAATTTCTTCTGTGGATACTTCTTTGCTCTTTTTGTTCTTTAGCCTGGTAGAAATTTTTTCATATATATACATATATATGAAAAATACTTTCTATATATTTGTATAAATATAAAATCAGAAAGAGATTTTACACTGAATACTTATTTGCAGTAGAAGTGCAGAAAAAACAGTAAAAGAAAAAATGGAAGAGTATGGATGGGGATGTGATTAGAAAGTGTAAGAAATGTATAGTTCTGGGTGCCGCCAGCTGGACACCGAGATGGGTACTAGAAAAGGTCTTTATGAAAACTTTTGCTAGCAGCACTTGACTTGTAGGAAGGTGAAGATGTTTCAATCAATACATATTTGGGCTGAGATCTTGTCTGTCTTCCAGAGATTGTAAAGTAAGAGAGTCTGAATTGTTAACACTTTTAACATATATCCTATTTATTTTTAAATAGTTTTTATATTAACTCATTAGCAAATAAACTTCCCTAAGAATTCTATATTTGTAAAGATGTTGACTTAACTTCTGAGGATGAGGTATTTTTATTTCTGTCCCTTTTCCATGTCCACAGATAGGGTCCCCACTGTGCTTAGTCATTTGTATTGTGACAGCCGTGATCTTTTACAAATAAGCTTATGTTTATAAAAGAAGCTTTTAAATTGGATCTCCTCTAACATTTCCCACACACATCCAATTGTCCAGGTCTTGCAATTAATTATGAAAATAACATGTAGAAAATGAATAAAGTGCACAGACTAAAGAAAAAACTTTTACCACCTATACTATACTAGTCTCAATTTCATCAATGTTGATGGGAAATAGTTTGTTGATTGAGACTGATAATATCCAATCCAGGTATTTCCATTGGAAACATAAAGATCCTCCAAGTCAAATATTATCCATATAAAGAGAAGAGGAAGCTCAAACCACAAGCTCAGCTCCTGACTAATTGCCACAATGAGGCAGTGTGCGGCGCTGCTGCTAGAGAGCTAAATTGGCACACTGTACCTTCTTGTTGGAATTAAAAGATGGCTGGGGGAATACAAGAGTATTCTTATAGAAAGGAAGTTAGGAGGTAATCTCGTTATAAGTTTTTTAAACTTTGCTACTGAATGTTTGTTCCAAACTTTATTTAAATAGCATGTTACAGCAATACCTCATTTACATGGTATGTCAAAGTGTTATAATTTCCACATTTCTAGACTCCCAGGTCCAAGACAGCACTGCATAATCAAGGGGAAAGAAGAAGATTTCTAGGAATGAGTTTTAGTGTAAATAATAATCAGTTATTCTACCAACATTCTTAGGACAATGAGGAATCTGTGGTATATTGTTTATTATATGCTCATTGTGTTTACCCTTTATGGATTCAGTCACTTTCAGTAAACATGGAAAGGGAATTCATTATACTATGAAGTATTTTTTTTTAATTCTGTTACTTTTTTTTTTTGAATTTGTGTTCTATCACAAATTTCATCTAAGCATAGAAATGGTTGTTTCTCATTGGGGAGTTTATCTGCCAAAATGTTATTGCTATAGGAAATATATGTCACATTGGATTATCACTTGGCACAATCAAGCCAGAGCAGTGTGAGCTTTAGAGTTGGTGTAAAAAAATCTAATTAGTATCAACTGAAGAACAAAGATCTCTTAAGATATTTCTTTCTTACTTACCTTAATATAAAAGGTGATTTGTGATAAAAAGTGTTAATCTATAATCATGTTTGCTCATCAAAATCAAGGTTGACACTTTCAGGATATATTATTTTTAGTAATAGGCAACTTTTCTTAAAACATACTTAAAAATTTAGAGGAGGGGAGGAGAATGAGATCAATAGAAAATATTATTCCCGGTGAAAAGTAGCTGTGAGGGCATCAGTGAATGAAAATGTAAGACTCTCAGGCGTTTGTAATTGTATTCAATGCAATTCTTCAGACAAATTGGTGGATGTTTTATTTATTCATTCAATAATAATTTACTGAGTAACTACTATGCACCAGCTACTGTGTTAATGAAGGAAATGAGAAAACTCTACAAAGACTCTGCAAAGTCTTTGCATAAGACTCTATCATTGCCTTTACCCAC
This sequence comes from Micronycteris hirsuta, assembly GCA_004026765.1. NCBI lineage: Eukaryota > Metazoa > Chordata > Mammalia > Chiroptera > Phyllostomidae > Micronycteris > Micronycteris hirsuta. Next base: position 15,354 of record PVJI01010812.1, on the reverse strand, counting down.
AGTATGATCCATTCTGCAGGCAAATATTAAAAAAACTAGCTGCAATTCTTAATAAAATTAAGCAAGGGTATGTGTATATATATTTATTTTTATATATATGTACATACATATTTGTACACATATACACATTCATACATACCCATGTATATATTTGCACACACATATATTTGTACATGCATATGAACAGGATAAAAACACAAAAAGAGTATGCTGTTTTTTGAAATCTGAAACACCTGATGTTATCTGACCACGCTGAACCTCAGTTTCCTCTTCTGTAAATGGAATTGACAATATTCCCTTCAGGGGATTTCTGAAAGTTTTAAAAGAGATCAGAGACAAAAAGCACGTAGCTCAGTGTCCGTCATTCAGAAAACAATGAGAGAGCTACATGTATTAGTTTTTGTCTTATATTTGGGAAACTTCCTGGAGGAGGCAGTGTATAAGCAAATCCCACATGAAAACCTCTCTCCTTGTACCAGGAGGAGGGAAGACCTGCTCATCGTCAGAGACAGGGAAATTGGGACCCAGAACTCTGCACAAACAGGCCTCCTTAAATTAACCCTAACTTTCCTTGTTACTTACTCTCCTTTTGTCTTGTCATTATTCACAGTTTCTTTGTTTTTTTTTTTTTATGTAAAAGTTATAAAGGCATCCTGCTCTGGTCACTTCTTTAGGAATTTATGCTCTTGTAAAGGCTCCTGTTTATATGTAAAAATTCAATAAAATGTATATGCTTTTCTCTTGTTAAAAAAAGAATTATGAGAATATAAAGGAGTAGTAAAAGAAAGTAAAATGAAAATGGTATATTATAAGTAGAAAAGCAGAAAGTCATTCAAGAATAGGCATGAGCTTCTATCATCATCAGATAGTGTATACAAACTTACTATTTCATATGAAATAAAAGAAAATTAAAAGAGCAAAAAGATTAAAAAAATAGCATTCACATTGAAATAAAGACATCAGCTTAGATCTACTTAAATGCACTAGAGAAGTTGAAATATAATTAGTGAGAATATATTATTTAATAAGGAAAGTCTAGTGAAAATAAGGAAACAATAGAAATTTAAGGTCTCCATAATTTCAAATTTAAAAAACATATATGATTAAAATATTAAAAATACATTGGTTCTAAGTAGATCACAGAAGCAACTTAACTCATTTCCTCTCTCTTGTTCTTCTTATTTTTTCTTTTTAAACTAGTATCTCACACTTCTCCTCATTTATTTTCCTTCTTTTGACCTAGCCATTTTATAACATGAATTTTATCCCTTGGGGTGACTTCCTTCAGATAATTAGAAAGATAAGAACTTGAATTTAATTGGGAGTGTGTGGCATAGATTTTTACCTATACTTATCCTGAAGAGATGAGTTTAAGCAGGGTCACTCTGGAAAATTTCTATGAAAACATTTCATATAGTGAAATTTGATGGATTGTAAGTGCTTTGGGCATAATATTTGTGGCTGGTGTTTCAGGAGAAGCAGACTTTTGTAAATATGCTTATATACATACATACACATTTGTACCACTGTAATAGAAAATATTAGGTTGGAGCTATTTTATACTTATATAATAATTAAAAGTGAAATGGATAGAAAAATAGGTGATAGATGAGAAATAGAGATAGAAATGAAAATTCATTTTATATAAGCTGTTCATTCATGAACCCTGACTCTTAAGGTCTCCTGAGTGTTTGGAAAACTGAATATCACTTCCTGTTATACATCGTTTGCCATCTACTGATTGAGTAAAAGTGAACTAATGACCTTCTTCAATTTTATTACAGGCAGTTTAATGAGTGTAGACTTATAGTGGCTTTCATCTGGGAGCTATGCCCATCATAGTGTCCCACGCTGAATTCTTGCCCTTTCTAATGGTACCATCCCAAGTGCCAGCCCTGCCAGCTTTTCCTGATGCTTCAGGCATTTCAGATCCTTGAATATTCTCACACCACTTTGTACTTCTTGAAGGATGTGATTTGTCATCTCTATTTTTTAGGGGAGGGAGGGTTATTGCTTATCTTCCTTGAAAAATCTTTGAGGGAAAGTGTAAGCCCTTGATAAACCTTTGCTGAGTAGTATTGAATTGAATTAAATTTGTAGATTGTAAGCTGATTGATTTCACAGTATCTTCCTAAAACCCCACCTATATATTACATTAATAGTAATGTATTATCTTCATAATTCTAGTTATACTTCTACAGATATAAATAAACTCATTCATTCATGTATTAGAATTACTAAATGATCATTTGGTTTTCTGAGTGTAGATATGTCAAGCATCAACAACATATACAGATGATGTTTTGTCGGGGTGTACACTGGATATCTGTATGGTCTTGTTAACCAATGTCACCTCAATAAACTGAATTTTTAAAAAAACGTTATTGTAAAACTTTCAAACTAGCAAGCATCTAGCACTATTCAGTTGCACTGTATTTTAAGTGGTTTAACGATAAGAAGGCACATATCTTTCAAGTATTGTTCATCAGCCTATTTATCTTTTTTTTGAGGTAGAAACTCTAAATAATGTATAAATCAATGTAAACGCAATGGAAATTTACCATCACCATTGTTACCCAACAAAGTGTGTAATGCTTTAAAACATAATAGCAACATAGTGAAGAGTTAAAACAATCCCATTGATTTTTATTTCTGTCTCTTAATGCATCGCTGATCTTCTTCCTTTCAAAAGTCAATTTCCTTTACTGCTCTGGCTCATTCAGGAGAAATGTTTTCTATCATAGTTCTGTTACCATCACTAATAATTAGAATATATGTAAGTATCCTGGTGATTAGCTAAAATGATATTACCAGAGTCATTGTCAATGGAGCTACCATTTGTGGGAAACTACCTTATCCTTTTGCTCTCCACAAATCATTCTTGGTGCCCTCCTGTAATTTAGAGTCCATGCTTCAAACAGAAATCTCTCCTGAAATTCTGATCCATTACATAATTTTCAGAAGCTGGGAGAAAAGCATTTGCATCATTTCTGTTCCCAGATCTGTTCAATATATACTTCCAGTCTGTCATGCCTGAAATTAATTTTTTACAATCTGGATCTTTACTATATGCTAAAAATTCAGTGCAAAAAAGGATCTCCTTCTGCAGAGAATATGTAAGCCAGAACATCATGTTCCATCTTTATAATAAAACACATAGTTCCTATCAAAAGGCAAATTTTTGTTTCAAAATGTTTGAAGAGAATAATTCTTTTAAAGATTTCAAATAGTTACTTTTATAAAAGTGAAAAGATTCTTATCTCAGATACAATTTAGCTTAGATCATTAAATTTGTGTGTAAACTGAACAACTTTTATTTATTTTAAGCTATTTTCTCCTCTGTATTTCATGCTTCTGAGGGTAGAAAACAAAAGCAAATAATCCTAGAAATAGTTTCTTTCCAAACACATTCAAGTGTATGACTATTAAAAATTGCTAATACCAATTGCTAATTTCAGTTTCTCGGGAAGGTTCAAGCAAACAATAATACACCATTTAACTTAGTCAAAAAGCTTATCACACTCACATCTCAAAATTTTGTGTTCCACAAAGAAAATGAGCTCTCTGATTTTCTCAAATAGAGTAGCCTTAAAAAAATAAATATTAAATGCCAGAAAAAGAAAAGATGATAATATTAAAGTTAAAACAAACAAAAATTATTTGTATAATCTTGGGAAAATTGCTTACCCCTGAGATTGTGCTCATTTTTCTATTAAATGGGGAAAGGCAAAAATGAAGATTTAATACAATAATGTATATAATGTCTATAATGTAAGACCTGGATTAGATTCTTCTCCTCCTATTCCTTCTCTTTCTCCTTCTCCTCCATCAGTTCTCCTGCCCTATACTTCCCGCCTCCTTCTTCTCCTCCTCTTCCTCTGATTTCCATTTCTCATTTTCCTCTTTCTTCTTTAATTTCAAAGTTAGAAATATTTGAAACTTCAAAAGCATGTGGCATTTGACTTGGGTCCAGGATTCAAACTGAGACCTATATCACACCAAAAGCCATTATTCTTCTTAACTTATTAATTTCCTCTAGAGGTTATTGATTTTTGCATAGTGAATTTACCATAGACTGATTGTAAGAACAATAAAAGTTTCTATGTTTTTTAAACAAATTTTATATTTCTAACAATGTTTGCTCCATGCTTTTCAGTGCTATATTATTTGGTGCATGAATGTTCATTAATGTTTGGCTTTTATACTTTAGACTTTTTAGGTTTTTTTGTATCAAATTCTAATTTGCTTGATAGTACTAACACTCATAGGATGGCTTTATACAAAGTTTATTAATATATTTGGAATTATTTTATTTTTTAACTTTCTGGAGTTTTTTCATTGTTGTTGTTTTTCTAGGCCCATATTGTACATATAGCTAGCATTTATCCTAGTTTAATTTCATATTATTTATTTAATTATTGATTATTTCCATTAATCTTTATATATAAGGTTTTCTCTTTGTCACCTATTTCATATTTTTATTAGTCTCAACTGATATTTCTTCTCCTACCATAGCTTTGAGATTTGTATTATGTTGTATTGCACAGATATCTTTAATCCATGCTTATTGGTCTAAACTTTTATGGAGTATAAAGAATACTGTGCTTTTGTACAACACCTCTCCCTGCTCTCTTTTAATGTGTCAATAATTTAATCTGTATAGTTAACATTAATATTTTCCTTTTTGTACTTTGAATACTCTACCTGTCCCAACTAGTTGTTGAAAGTAAGCCTTCTTAGATTGCTTAACTGGCTAAAATCCACTTCTCTGATACAGTTTGTCCTCACTAACTGATCGTGAAAGAACATCACTTAAGTCATTTGGCTGCATGTGGCATAAGTAAAAAAAAAAGGTTTTGTCACAATGCTATGTTCTGAATGTGAGAACGTCCGGGCCCTTATGGTAGGTTTTCCATGACATTAAGAACTTGGTCTCCCTTAGGCGCTCCACTGAGTTTATGATCACCTTTGCCATTGGGTTTGTCATACCATTCCTGTAAGATGGAGGAACCACAGGCACTATACTTGATTTCTGAGGAAGAACAATATTAAAAGACTGCAAAGCCTTACCTGGAAAATTTCACTTATATTTCATTGTGCCTACACCTCATCAGATGGTATTTTTATCCATGAGAGGATAAGGAATGTTGTATTTTATCTTGTGATGTTGTTGCCTCATACCAATCAGGATTATATTGCAATATAAAGACACAGAGAATAAATATTGCATGGACAAATAGCAGTGTTTGTCAGGGGGACTGACACCCATGTTTAGTATTACATGCTTCTTTCTGTTTTTCCTCCAGTGACTGCTGATTGGTTGTGTGGTGGACCCCTAACTTTGGGTCAAACAGATTTTCTTATGTGTCAATTTGGGAGTAATGATTCAAAGAGAATAACTTCTCTCTGTTGGATGCTAAAACGAAGAACCAAGGCTGAGACATTCATTGTCTACCAATGCATATTGCAATAGGGACAGTCTGGAAAAAGAAAAGAGATAAAAAATAATAATACTCTGAAAAAGTTTCAGACCTGAAATACCATGTGTAGCCTCAGGAAGACAAAGACCAATTCCTCCCTCTGTTCTTTCAATACACTGCCTTTTTTTCCCCAGCTAGTTTGATAGCATTTCTGTTTCCCAGTTCAGAGATATACTAGAATATAACATCCTCCCTTCTTGGTGTTTTTTGTATGTTGTTTGTTTGTTTGGTTTTTGTTTCAGTACTTCTGTTTAGCTGGAATGTAAACTCTGGGAACAAATACTCATATATCTGTTCAATATTTTATTTTCTCTGCCTGCATGACATGTTATCAATAAATATTTCCTTAATATTATGCTTTATTATAATCAAGCATCTCTTAACTTTATTATTTCTTAACTTTGAATTTTTTGAATTGATTTCATTAGTTTTTTTCTAAAGCAATATTACTTTTTAAGAATCTAAAAGTAATTCTTTTGAATGATTTCTGGACATGCTTTTTTTTTTAAGACTTTATTTATTTATTTTTAGAGAGCAGGGAAGGGGGAGAGAAAGAGAGGAAGAGAAACATCAATGTGTGGTTGCCTCTCACGTGGACCCCACTGGGGACCTAGACTGCAACCCAGGCATGTGCCCTGACTGGGAATCGAACCTGCGACCCTTCGGTTCGCAGCCCGCGCTCAATCCACTGAGCTCCACCAGACAGAGCTGGACATGCTTTTAATCATCCTGTAGGAACAGTTTATTTTGGTGTGGCCAATTTTCTGAGAGTGTATTTAATTGAGAAAATCTTTCTTTTGTCTCTATATAGGTTAGTATTTGAAGAGACACTTGCACATCCCTTGCCATTTTTGCAAACCAACCAAGAAATAATACAAGGATAAAGATAGAGATGGCAACCAAAACATCATCTTGACAGAAGGTCTAAATAGAAGAAATGAATTGTATCTGTATTCTAGTATGCTTCCTGATGCTGAACCTCAGAAGTAGGCATACCCAGCAATTCTGGAATAAGAAATAAGCATAAACTTAATTACATTGCCCCTTAAATGTTAAAGTTCAAAGAAATTAATGTAAAGAAACTCAGCTGGAAGGACTCTCCCAGCATATGCAGTTAGCATATGGTGAGGCCTGTATTCCACCTATACACAATTCCTCCTCTCTCATTGAGTTCCATTTGAGCTATCATTAAATTCTTCCATATGAAATTTGACTTAGTAGCATGCCCAGGGTGAAATCTTTTTACCAAGTTCGTTCTTTCTAGCATTGTATATTCAGAGCATCTGAATTTCCATTTTTCCTTTGGTCCCATATTTCAGCCTTGCAAGATTGAACTGAGTGACTTTGCAGTCACAAAGACCACACTCTCCTTATGGGCACGCATTTCCAGGTCTCTGGCATTGTGACTGTTCCCACTTCCTCCTATGGAATTGCCTGGGCATAAGAACTACACTTAGAAGGAAGTTTTCCTCTTCATATGCAATTAACCAATGTAAAATCACATAGTGGAAGGTAATTCTTGAAACTTATGCAAAACCTACATTAATTTTACTTTATTTTCCCCATATTTTCTTTCCTAGTACTGAATGCAAAGTGGATTCGAGTTAGCTGATCTAGCCATATCTGCCTAGGGATGGAGTTCACATTTAAATTAGAATCTCATTAGTGTGTGAAACTCATTTTTTTGTCATTTTAAAACCAGTAATATGATTCGTACCTCACTGTCATAAAGACGCATCCAGCTGGCCCTCCGTGACCTTCCCCTTGCCCCAATTACACCTCTGCCTCAGTTGCTCTGGCCTTTGTGTGATCTGGGAAACAGAAAGCAGCCAGCAGCGTTAGGCAACAAAGAACTCAAATCTACAAAAGAGAAAGAAGTTTCCTCTCCCCTCCCTAATTCCCCACTCCTCACTCCAGCCACACATGAATGACAATTTAGTTTTGCATGGCAGTTAAGTACTATTATTTTCTTTAAGAATTCTGAAGCTAGACTTTGATTATATTCTTGCATTAATTTTATACCAACTTTGAATTCAGTATAGATTTATATATGGTTGTTAAGCCTCTCAAGTCTTTTCTAATCTACTCTCTACTTTTTTTTTCTCTCCAGTTTATCTGTTGAAGACACTGAACTACTTTTCTCATATAATTTCACTCAATCAGATTTTTCTTACTACATCCTTATGTTAAGCATTCCTCTATACCCTACATATTGGAAATTAGATCATGAGGCTCAATTACATTCAAATTTGAGTTTTGCACAATTATTATAGCTGGTGTTATATACTTCCTTCATGAGGTACATAATTTCTGGGTATCTCAATTGGTGACATTGACACTGGTAATCATTGCCCAGATATAATTTTATTAAACATTTTTAAAATTGTGATATTCTTCCACTGTCTTCTATATCTGCCATTTTATTTCTTTTTTACTGCAGAAAATTAATGATCTCTTCCACATTCCATATGTTTCTCAATTGTTTCTTGTTTTATAAACCAATTATCTGATACACTGATTGTCACTACTTAATTGTTTTCAATCATGACTTAAATGGCTCTTTACCAAGGTTTAAAGAACTTTCTTTTATTCCTTGCAAAAGAGTAGCAGTTGTTTTTAGCATCTACTTTTGTGCCATTGGTCTATATCAGGGATGGCACAGGTATTTTTTCCCTCAACTTTTTTTTACTCAGTTCTGTGAAATTTTATTACGTGAAGTTATTATTGTTGTACCTCATATTTCTTCATGGTTACTTGGCCAATCCTTAGAGAACAAGTCTAAGTGTAGAAAGATGTATATTGTGACCAGTGCTCAGTTTATGGCTCTGTTGCTACGAGGGGAATTCTTACTGATGCCATTGCCAGGGGGGAAATGTCCAAGATTCAGTTGTGAACTCAGGGAATAACTTAGTGTAGGGACAAGGGAAGATTCTATTTTATTTCTTTGATGCTAAAACTCTTGCTCTTATGCATGGATTTTACACCCATACCAGAATAACTGGATTTGGGACTGGAGAACACACTCTCTTGGAGAGATGCTTCCATTCCCCTTTGCATACTCTCACACTAGAGACCAGCTCTACCTAATAGCGGAGTACATCTTCTGTATCTGAAAATGAGGACTATGTCAACTGAAGACGAGCATTCCACTCCTGCCTCTTTCTTAGACCTTCAGAATTGGTTTTGGAATTTAGATCATGTTTCCTACTTTATTGAGATATAATCGATACATAGAAAATTGCACATACTTAACACATACAACTTAATGAGTTTGTATATACACATCTACCCATGACACCATTACCACAATCAAGGTAAGAAAATTATCCATCGCCTGTAAAAGTTCCATTGTGTCCATTTGTTTAGGTTTATTTTTATGGTAAGAACATTTAACATGGGATCGATTTTCTCACCAAATTTGAAGCATACAGTGCTATATTGTAAACTATAAGCACTCAGACCAATTTTTGCCTCTACTCTCTTCTTTTAGCCAGAACATTATTGTTCATGTTAGGGGCTGGGTTGTTGAGGCCATTCTCACTGTTATATTTCCTATACTGCATGCAGCTGATGAATCTTATGAGCCCAATGCAGTGAATCCAAGCTATAGCCAGAGTATTTCCAGTTCATTCCTCCCTGGTTTGGAACCCTGACTTCTAGAAGCAATACTTCTCCGGAAAACTGCCTAGGGATCTGACTCAGAGAAAATCCCATTCCTGGGTCCTAGTCGGTTAGTTAAGTGAGAGAATGTAGAAAGTCTTACAAGACTCGGGAATTTGATTTGTCATCCTTGGAAACAATAGTTGAGAATTATTTTTTTTTCTCTTTAGGATGATTTCATAGATATATTAAGGAGAAATAAGAAAATGCAAATTTAATTATATTTGTATCTTCTAGGATGACTAGTGCATATATTCATAAAAATCTATTCATTTCTTGGTATATATTCACTATAATTATTTTACCTTTACATAAGAATGCAGAATATCTAGCAATACAACACTACTTTTTATATTCCACACCCTAGTCTGATAAAAGTGGCTCCTGCCTAGACAATCATAAGCAGGAAATGACTTTGTCCTGCACCAAACGTCTATTGCTGTAAGAAGCCTACGAGAACAGCAGGGGTTTCATAAATTCAAGGCCGCTTTTTCTGTGGTAAATGTTATCTCTTTTCTCAGGGCATGTGTCAGAATTATCAACAGAGAGTTCCTTGGAAATAGTGCCTGTAATACAATTCTGAATATCATCCTTATTTTGTGTGAAAGATAGTTCTCTTATTTCCTGCTTAGTTAAACTTGGGATTTTCATTTTGAGTTTAAAAAAAAAAAAGGAAAGAAACTTTCAACTAGTAAAATGACCAAAAGGTCACCTTCAAAACAAGGTTATTTAACAGCACAGCTAGTATATTCACAACTTAATTGTATAAGTAGAAGTTCTCTTTTTTCTCCCTCTCACCCTCCTTTCTTTCATCTCCTTCCCTCCTTCCTCCCATCCCTCCTTCCTTCCTTCTCTTTCTTTTGTCTTTTTGTAAGAAATGAGTTTTAAATCTGCATTTTGTGTGCATTCCTCACTTAGGGGGAACATGGATTAGAATAAAGAAATGTGTGAACACTATTCAGAGTTGCTCTGTGTAATTAATGAGTCATCATCTCCTTTCAGCAGAGAGTCAAGACGTTAAACTTTGCTGACTGTGATTATTAGTCTAAAAATCTCTGCTTTATGACTCACCATTTTGTTATCTTAAGATCTTGATCTTTACCAGTGTTCATATCGCAAATGTTGAATCCACAGGATTTGACATTAACCTAACTTCAACACCAATTTCTTCCATACTTGAGGGCCTCTGCAGAGAAATAGATCATTCTTATTTAAATGCCACCAACCTCTGCTGGCTGCATCCGTAGACTGACTTATTAATCATGTTGAACTACTTAATCATAAAATGTTGGTAAGGACAATTTCATTTAGTCAAAGTGTCACACTGAAATTTATAGGGATGGACTTATTTTTCACAGTGCCAATAATGAAGCAGTCAAATTAGGTAAATTCCTTTATGACTGTAAGAAACATAGGATGTCATTTCTAGTTTTTAAAACAATAGTGTCTCACTGAGGATTGGTCATATCATATGTGTTGTTAAGCAGTTCTAGTCACTTTTCAGCCATCTTTTGTTTCCAATTTTGTCTTTTCTATACTTAAATGATAAGAATCATGTATCTTTTTTCTTACACCGTGTTTACTTCACACACTACCCAAAGGTTGATACCATAATCTACAGAGTATCTCTTGAATTGTTTTGTCATTTGTTATGTTGTCAAATGTGCAATATATTTAATTAAAGAAAAACTATCACTACCACATGAAATTTATTCTATTTGTTGAGATTACATTACAAATTTCCCTAATTTGTTTACCATTCAATCTCGTTACTCTTGCTTACTCCATGCCTTCAAAACCTTCTGCTTGCAAAAGTTTTCTCTTTTCCTGCCACAATTTTCTTTCTATACCATGTTTTGCCCATTTTGTTACTAGATATATCTATCTAAAAAACAAAAATGATTATATCATTTCCTTTCTAAAAAGCACTTACTAATGGCCTTTTGCATATCTGAGCTTTTAAGTTTGATGTATAATGCCTTTGGAATTTGCCTGAAACCTTGATTTGGTAGATGGTCTCATCTGCAGTCTGAGTGACCCCCCCAACCCATAATGTATTAAGAGAAAACTCAGGTGTAGGTAGAATTCTGGGTTTACATCTAGCAGGAATAGAGGTTTAACACATTTAATGTCAGTTGTGATATTACTCTTCCAGAATAATGTATAAATAAAGACAGATTCAAATAGAAATTCCCAGAACTAACCCTAGTAGCCTCACATGCTACCACGTCTGGAAAAGGGCAGTCCAATTGCAGTGCAGAGTCTTACAGGTAAACCCATGGGTGCAAATCAGGAGGTATTACCATCTTGAGCCTCCAAGTGACCACCTTCATTATTTTATAGTTATGCAGAGGCATAGTAAGTTGATGGAGAGTCCTGAATAATTAAATAACTAACAGTGAGTGTAAAATTATCTTTTACATTGGTATTAGTTAACTTTCATTGCTTTAACAAGCAACTCCAAAGTAAACATTACTTTCTTGCTTACAGGTTTGCAGATCAACTCTGCTTTACTCCATGTCTGTTCACTCTAGAATTTATGCTGAAGGAGCAGCTTCTATCTGGGATAAGTTACTTTCCTGAGAGAGGACAGAAGTAAGCCCCACCAAAAGCTGTAAGCACATTTAAAGCTTCTACCCAGAGGGTACGTGTCACATTCATTGGCAGAAGTAACATGGCTTAGACTGACAATAGGGTAGGGCATGATAAAAGTGGCAGTGAATTATACTCTTAGAAGAGAGAGAGTTGATAATTGGGAACAATAATACAATGTAGCATAGATCTCAAATTTTTTATACCTTATTATTCTCCCTTATTCCTTATTGGGAAATCAGCATTTTCGGAAGATACTACATATACTCAGACTTTTCTTGAGATAATTTGAATAGCAGATATCTTATTGGCTCAGATAATATATAACAGCAAGTAATCAGCTATTAGAGAATGAATTACAAATTTTAAGTAATATGTAGTAATTTTGATCATTAGTTTTGTGTATATCCTTACCTAGATTACTGGAGCACAATCTAAACTTTTCAGATATTTCTACACCATATATAAGGCATTTTCTTGTATTGCATTCTGGCAACTATTCTGGTGCATGTTTCTTAATTTTCTAATATTAAAATGTCTTCGAATATGATTTTTTTATCCCTCTTTCTCTGTATGCAAGGATGTCAGTGGGCAGACTGGGTATATATAAAACACTCTACCACTATATTGGACTTTTATAATATTTTAGGAAAATTCCCTATGTATCCAGGTTAAATGAATGTTATGTTTTATACATATTTTCTTCAATGATCTATAAAACATTCTTCATAGATATCAATTTATCATTAATAATATTATGAATACAGATTTGAGACAATGCTATTGTACCATACACAAAAATCTCAAAATAAGTACATTTCTTTGAGATTAAGGGTGAATCATCAGTTTAGACTGCAAGTTTAAAGTACAAGACACTCTATAGATTCTAAAGAAGTTAGTAAGAATTTCCTAGGCATCTATTTAATGCTTTCCTTTCACTTTCATATTTAACCATTCATATATATAAGAAATTAAACAGAAACTGAGCTCTCTGAACTTCTGCTATTACAGATATGCATTAGACAAAACATCTCAGAGTGGGTTAGAATAAGGTTCTACATGAAGCCCATTTAAACACAAAAATTAGGGATTAATTGCTGAATACAGGGCTTACATTGAATCATGAAAACATAAAACTTTCCTTTAATTTATAATTTGGTTCCCATAAAAAATTTCCTCTTCTTTTAGTTCCTTGTCACTGCTATGTTAATCCTCTTAGAAGTCATAAAGTAGTGATGACATGTACATGAAATATGAATTAAACTGCTATCATAATATTTAGTTCCTGTATCTGGAAGGTAAAATTTGGAGTATTATTTACTTTCCTGTTTATCAAAAATAATCTCAGCAAAAACAAAACAAAACAAAAACAAACAAACAAAAATACAAAAAATGGAATCTTAGGATAGAGGGTCTTTTGGTCAATTTATGTGATTATCTAGTTTGTAGATGATTCCTCTGGTGCTTAATTTGCTAATTTCCCACAGACTGAATGAAATCTATCTATTGTGTTGTTAATTGGGCAGCAATACAAAAAGAAGTAAATATTTCACGTATCCGTTTTGCTACAGAATAATTGTGCTAATAAGTTTTCATAATAAATCATTGATTGGAATTCTTAGATGAAATAATAGTCCTGTAGAAAAGAAAGGTTTACTTTGGTTTCTCTCTGCTAACTCTATGGATGTTGCATGACAGTTTTGCGGTATGTATTTTGCTGTTTGTTTTCAGAATATGTAATAATTTTAAAATCTTTAAGCTTCCAAATTTTGTACTAGTTGTTAATATGTATTTGTGGCATTTAAAAATATACATCTTTATTGATTTTACAGGGAGAGCAAAGGAGAGAGAGAGAGAGAAACATCTATGTGAGAGAGAAGCACTGACTAGTTACCTCCCATATGCACCCCGACCAGGGATCAAACCCGCAACCTTTTGGTATAAAGCACAGGTGGCAAACATGAGGCCCATGGGCTGAATCTGGCCCTCCACCTTGTTGAATCTGGCCTGGCACCTTATTTCTACCAGGCAGCAGTGCCGAGCTCCTTGCCTAGTAAAGGAGTAGTTACATTTATACAGTCCTAAAATTACATTTGACCCTTTGAAGGCAACCATGAGGCTGACGTAGCCCCTGGTGAAAATGAGTTTGACACCCCTGGTATATGGGATGACACTCCAACCAACTGAGCCACATCAGCTAAGGCTATTTATGGTATTTTTGCTAGGAGTGAGAAGGTTGGATTTGCAATTGAGTATTGAAAAACCAAATCAGTAAATGTTGATTAATTTAGTAATCAAAGTTTGCCAGTTGGAGGCAAAACTCATTGATTACACATCAGATATAGAAAAAAAGATGCTAGAAGACACATCACTTACAGCACCTTCTTACTGACCCTCCTCTCATTCCCTTCTAGGTTGGAAATTTATTTACTCTGCTGGTTAAGAGGTCTCTGGGTGAAAGGCAAATATAACAATAGAAAAACCAACAGGAAACTTGTCTTTAGCTACTTTCAGAGAGACAGAGGGAGAAAGAAGGCAATACCTGGAAGAATAAAAAAAGATATACAAGGTATGAAGAAGTTGGAGAAGCTTGTCAGAAGAAAAAAATAATGAGTATAAATAAATCCAGCATTTGCTGGGGCGATACATGTCAAAACGATACAAGAACCAACCTGAAAGATCTCCCAATGGTCAAACCCAGAACAATTTGAACACCAAAATAAATGGCATGATTATATTGGGCTCTTAGGGCTGTCATAACAAATTACTATAAACTGTCTGGCTTAAGACAATAAAAATTATTCTCTACCTGTTCTAGAATTTAGAAATCCAAAATCAAGGTATCAGTAGTGCAATGCTCTCTCTGAAGTGTCTGGGGAGGATCTGCCTTTGCCCCTCCACAGCTTCCGGTGCTTCTCAACAATACCTGGTATGATGACTTGTCAGACAGGCCATTCCAATCTGTGCCTCTGCCATGGTGTGCACATCTGTAAGCGTGCCAGTCTCTGCTTCCCAAATTTTCTCTTTTTGTAAGGACACCAGGGATTAGGATCCACCTTAATCCAGTAAGACCTTATTTTAATTTAATTCAATCTTCAAAGGCTCTATTTCCAAATGAAGTCACAACCACAGATTCCGGTAGACATGAATCTTTGGGGGCTCTATTCAACCCAGTACAATGATATTAGATTGCAACACCAAATGTGAAAGAGATGTATACAAATACATACATACAGATAAAAGCAAAAAATAAAATAAAATAAGTATATGGAGGAAAAGAGAAACATGTTACTTACAAATAATTCCAAAATACACGTATAGATACTCCCCTTCTAGGGGAGGTGGAGCTTATTTCCCCGACCTTTTCCTCTGCCACTGCACACACATGCACATGCCTTGAGTATGCACTGGATTTAGTGACTCATGTCCGAAGAACAGAGTGTGGAAATGGAAAAACCTAATAACTTTACAGTAGAGAATATAGGCAAATATGGCCTTAACCAAATGATCAAGTTTAACATCACGGAGATATATCATATAAGAGCAGTATGCCCTGAGATGATGTAATGAGGAAGGAAATTCAACTATATGTTACTGTTCTTTAAAACCCATAACTTCAATT
>PVJI01010811.1:0-58767 GCA_004026765.1 Micronycteris hirsuta | reverse complement strand
CGACAGGTCAGGGAGTAAACTGAGGGAGACGTAGCAAGACCTGCGTGTTCTGACTCCTCTCAGGGTCCCTTTGTCCTCAGAGAGAAGGATGCTCCTTTCCTCTAGGTGCAGGGAGGGCACCCGCGCAGGAGGGTTTTATGGCCTGTTTCAGGGAGGAAGGCAGGTGGGAGGTCAGAGTGCCTTTCCTGCTTCTGCTGCTCTCTCAGTCTCCTTCAGCTTAAAACATGCAATATGCCAAGGTGCCACACTTTGGGGCAGTGTGACCCGAGGGCCACCAATTCATACTTGGCAGCAGCCAATTCTGAGTCATTATACATATGGCTGTGATTCGTGTATGTTCTCTTTATCAATACATCAGTTCTCGAGACTGGCTCCATCACTACTGTATGTTGGGTAGTTGGCGATTCCTCAATAATGTGGAAAATGACCTCATTTAATCTTGCCAACCACCTGAGGGTTTAAAGTGATGACTCATGGCGAGTGCATAGCACTGTGCCTGGCACATGAAGTAGTTTAGAGAGCTCAATAAAATCTAGTATGTTCAGCTCCTCTGAAAAAAGAGAAGTCTCTTTAATTGATCAGTTCTTTCCTCGTTATCTGCATTGCCTGTTTGGGGGAGATTAGCTATTAAGAAAAAAAGGATTTAATTACTTTTCCTTCTCAGGAAGCCTAAAACTCCTCACCTAGCTTTCTGCCTAAATGTTCTCAAACCTGAGCTGCGAGCTGTGTCATCCAAATCACCCGGAGGGCTGTTCGCACAAGGATGGCTGGAGCCCACCACCACGAGTTTCACTTTCGTAGGTCTGGGGTGGGCTTGCTAACTGCCTTTCTAACAAGTTCCCAGTGTTGCCACTGCTGTTGCTCAGGGACCACACCTGGGGAACCGCTGCGGGCTAGGTATGTGGAATCCTCCTGCTCAGCCTGTGACTGGCTGGGTATTCAACCGTTTTTGTGGCTTGGTTTTGCGATCTGTAAAATAAGGCTATAAAGACCTCTCTTGCATAGAGTTTTTATGGGGTTTTAAAGAAACAATATTTTTATAGTATTTACACAAGTGACACCATTTGTACAGAGCCTTGTAGTGCTCATGTGGCAGACATTTCTATTGTAAGCACTAAAAAACACCCTCTCGAAAAACAACCCAAATCAGTAACAACAAAAATATTTCCTCATAATTTTTAGGAATGGGTCATTCACTCACATAAAGTTGAGTTTAAAGAAATGCAATTTGATTACTCAAGAAGAGACTGCAAAATGATTCACTTTAAAATGTACTGTATATTGCATTCGACTGTTCATTTGTTCACACTTGAATGAACTCTATTAATTCAACGGCTAGAACACAGGCATTAGCAGAGCACATCCCCTCCCTTCAAATGCGCAAACAGAATGAAGCCAGGATGCCCCCTGGGCCCCCCACCACCAGCCTGAGATCCGCCAGGCTGCGCTCAGCAGCCCTTGTTAAAAAGATACCCTGGACACTGTGTTCCTGTGCACCTGCGGCCATAGACATGCCTTGAAGGAGCTGGTGTTGAACATTTCCCTACTTAGACTTCGGGCTGAAGAGAAGCAATAAAGAACCAGCACTATTATTTTAGCCATTGAATTTTAACTAAATTCTTTAGCATAGCACAGTAATATTTCAGGGACAAATATTACTCCTTAGCTAGTTTCTTATGTTTTAATTTTATTGACTCTTTACACACTTTCTTCCTATTTGCATTCTATTGTTTTGGTCCTTCTATCTCCTTTGGAATCAAAGTCACCCCAGATTCCTTCTCTAGTTGCCCAGGGGATGCGTCTCACGTCTTGCCATGAATAAGCAGTCCTTCCTGTACCCTTGAATAACATCAGTCTCAGTACGAGAGTTTTCCATGAGACTGACTCAGACACTATTTCATGGCTGAAATGCTTCTATTCCTCTAAGGAATAGAGTTATTGTCTGCCCTTGTGAAGAAATGAAGAAAAGCAAATTCAAAGAAGCTTCACAGAGAGGGGAAAATATAAAAATGAGAAGATAAGCAAAACCAAATAAACAAAAGTGGAGCATCTTAGAAAAGAAAGATGAGTGATTACTTATGCAGCAAAATCTGATACAATCCTAAAGAAAAGGGAAAAAAAGGAGGGTGACTAAATTAAAAACACAATAATACATTTGTAAGAGAAAGTGATGAACTAAAAGTAACGACCTGAAACGGAAAGTGCCATCATCACCACCAAAACTAACTTGTTATTTAGTTTTGTGTGACACTGTTTGTCTTCTAAGCTTGGTGTGTTCAAACTACAGCCTGTCAGTCAAATCCAATTGGCCCCTGTTTTTGAAAATAATTTATTGGAACACCATTCACTCATTTATGAATTATCTATGTTCTGTGGCTGTTTTTGTGCTACAAAGATAGAGCAGTTGAGAAGGAGACTGGGTGGCTCTTAAAGCCTAAAGTATGTAATATCTGGACTTTTACGGACAAAGTATGTTGACCTCTGTTCTAAGCCTTATCAACATGAGATGATCAATGACAGAAAAAGTACCTAAGACAATGGTGGATGACGGCAAAGAGGACCACAATCCTCCCTCCCTTCCTGTGCAAACGTTCTAGCAATGTGATTTTGCAGCTCCTCCCATTAAGGAGTGGAGTAGCCGGGTAGTTCACTTGGTTGGAACGTCATCCTGTGCACCCGGACAGGATGTGTATGAGAGGCACCCGATCAATGTTTCCCTCTCACATCTCGCTCTGGCTCTCACTCCCTTCTTCTAACTCTAAAAATGTCAATAAACATATCCTCAGGTGAGGATTTTTTTTTTTAAGTGGAGTATATGTCCCTACTTCTTGAGTCTGGGCTGGCCTTGTGACTTGCTTTGGCCTCAAGAATGCATCAGTAACTTGGCTGTGTCCCAAAGAGAATAAGCCCTATGTGCTTACAGAAGGATGACAGACCCACCGGGGTGGAGGTGAGACCATCCTGCTAAGGCCATCCCAAATCAACCTCCAGTTGACCCAGCAAACACTTGAGTGTGCCCTGCGGAGCCCAGCCCAGAGAGCTGACCCACAGAACCATGGACTCATAGATGGTTTCTGTCTTAAAGCACTACAGGGCATTAGACTATGTCACCCGGGACATGCCCCTTTGGCATATGGATTATTTGAAGCTGAAGGCAATTGAGAATCAATAGATGCAGAAAAAAGCCTTTCTAAAGCTTCCCTTATCTGATTAAAAGCAGAAACTTCTGAGAAATGAGGAGTTTCCTAACTCCAGGGAGTTTTATAGCCTTGAAGAAAACAGAAAGTCAGCACCAAGCTGAGTCTACACAACCCTTACTACAATAACCCTTGTCTTCCATTAGTTTCGCAATATATTTACCACAATTTCACAATTTACTACCCCTGGAAGCCCAAATCCTCTTTCCCTTGTCTAGTCATTTCTCCACAATTTATCGCCCATTGTTAAAATGGTGTATGAGCTTCGGAGTCTAACTACTTTGGGTTTTCACTATTCTGTGAAGCTCCTATGCATGTAAAAATATTAGAATCAAGAAAATGTGTTTGCCCTTTCTCCTGTTAATCTGGCTTTTGCCAGTTTAACTTGCAAGCCCCAGCTGCTGAACCTAAAGAGGGTAGAGGAAAAATTTTCTTCCTTCACATCATTAAGTGTTGGTGTGGTTTGATATGCCACAAAATTTGCTACAATCATTGACCACTAATTGATCCTTTAAACCTTTGTCTTTCCACATTCCTAACTAATGTTCTTTTCTCCCTTTCAGGCTAATCGTCTCTTTCCAGATTTCATATCACTTCCCCTCCTGGGATTTTAAACCAGGCTTCCTCTTACCTTACCTGCCTCCCTGTAACTTTATTTTCCAGTTGGTCAAGCCTGAGGTCTGGTAATACCTACTGAGAAAAACTGTCTCTGATTGTTTCAGTACTTTTAGATTTCTCCATTTAGCAAATCCTTGGATAACTGTCTGCACAACTTAGCACTCTATGGTATATAGCTCATCTAACCTACGTGTTTTCACCTCTGTAATCAGGGCACAGCTTCCTTTTCGTCAAGAACAGGGGCTCCTTCTTTGTCCGGCTCACACGCTCAGAGGGCTGATGGTGATGGAGAGCAGATCAGTAAACTCTGTGATTTGAAATTACTCTTCTAACCTTATCCACAAGTAAAGGAGCAAATGTGCTCTAGGAGTCTATGCAGAAAGAACCCAGATCATCCTGGATTTCTGTTCATCAACCCCTCACTCTGAGTTAAGGCAGAGAATGAAAGTTGGGAGAAGTTAAAAGCCATTTATTGGCAGAAACTTTAGGAGTCTGATTATTAGTGCCAAGAGTTGATGGACAGTTCTTTAAGGTTTCCAACAGTTTCTGTTGAAGAGTTGGCTGAACATTGTACAGAAGAGACATGGTCTCAACTTTGGTGGAATCTTTGCTCTGAAGAGGTATCTGCTCGCACTGGGTGCCTCATACGCTCCTAGTAGGAGCCTCTGGCACCGGCATATGGTCCCCATGTAAGGTGAGAGGGATGTTCCTTCAGACAGGTGAAAGGACTAGCTCACAGTCATAATTTGTCAGAGTAAAGGCTCAAACCAGGGTCTTTTGTCTTCAAATCAACTTACTTTCTGGAACTTTCCAAATGATACAGAACTTTCTTTAAATGCCTAAGGCTTAGATGACAATGAGCTCTAAGCTTTGGGGGTTTGAGAGTATCGATAACATCATCAGCATTGTTGTTTTCAAGTTTGGTCGAGAGGAAGGAACAGGCATGGGTGTTTTTGCGAAAACCTGGTTGATGCTATTTCTTGCAAATCGGGGTTGTTTCCGTGTTCAGACCAACTGACTAAGGACCCAGGTGCCTAGTCACAGCTTTCTTATTGTGTGAGAAGAGTCACATGGCTATGGTGACAAGACAGGTAACTGAAGGCTGATGGGTGAGAAATCATACAATCCTTAGATGAAAAAAATACTCTTCAGGCAATAAAAAGGAGGAATATGACTGCAGCTCCCCTTCCTTAAATTCCTGGTGTCTCCACCTACAATGTCATATCGCCTGCATTCACTTGGCCTATACCCCCCGAAACCATTCTGCACACAGCTACCAGCATAACTGTCTCCAAATGTAAATCAAATCATGCCAGTCCCAGTTGAAAAATAGCTTCCCATAACAATCAGAAAAAAAAAAATCCCAACTCCTGTTCTGCTTCTACACCACTGATGCTCACACTTGAGTGTGCACTGGAGTTCTTTGTGGGCTTGTTAAAACATATATTGCTGAGCTCATCCCCAGAGTTTCTGATTCATCCATGAGAATTTGCAATTCCAAGAAGGTTCCAAGGGCTGCTGACAATGCCGGTTCGGGGCGCACACTTCGAGAACTGCTTGCCGCTCTACGTGGTGAGGCGTCTGCCTACTGTGCAGACTTCTGTTTTTCACATGAGCCCACACACAATGCCCACTCCGACCAGGATGCCAACAATGTCCCTGGGAGTGGAGGACTGAGAAAGGAGGAGAATGCATCCATTTGTTCATCCTATTGGAGAGTTTAGTATGTTTTTCAATTCCCTTTTTGCTCAACTTATTTTAAACTAAATCTTATGTTGTATTATATGCAAAATGTTTCTTACATGCTACAGAAAACAGGACAATAAATAACGTTCATTTCAAGAAGAGGAAGCACGTAGTGCGTCCGTAAATGTACTTCTTCTCTGGCTTTCTCCTCACTTGTGTTAGTCTGCCCAGCATCCGGTGCTGGAAGTCCCTACGCCGTTTACACTCTTTCTTACCTTCTATATCCCCCAGGTTAGGAAGTTCTCTAATTCATTTTCATTTCTTCAACACTTTTTAATTCATGTTTTTGAGAGAGAAAGGAGAGAAATATCGATTTTGCCATTCCACTCATTCATGCATCTATTGGCTGACTCCTGTATGTGCCTTTCCTGGGAATCAAACCCGCCACCCTGGCATATTGGGACAATGCTCCAACCAACTGAGCCACCTGGTCAGGGCTCAAATTCATTCTCATACTCCACCTCTCCCCTTATTTCCCACATGTGCAACGATCTATTGGGTCCTTGAATCGTAGCTTTTCCCTCCCAGACTATTCACATGGGAATCCAGCCAGACCCACTTCCCAATCATCATTCAGGCCTTACTCTTCCCAGCTAAATGCCCATCAAAGACTCCCTATAGCTTTCAGGATGTCATGCCAGAGCCTTGGGCTACTTATGGTATGGACACTGCCCATCTCTGTAGCTTCAGCTGCTGTTCTCCACCACCCTCCTTCTGCCCCAGCCAGACAAGCCACGTCCCCCAATTCCACACCCATGCTCATGCATGAGCCATGGGCTCACCCTCAACTTAGCTGTGCTTCGATTAGCTGATTGACTCATCCATCAAGACTCAGCCCCAAGGGAGTCTGCTCTCCGAGGCCACCCAGGTCAGTCCCCTGGACCCACTGCCCTTCCAGTCTTCTTACAGCACAAGGAGCAAAATCCTACACCTTCCTTGTCACAACTTGACTGTGGGCCAAAGTGTAGGGGTGAGGCTGGCAGAGCATCTGAGGCCATATGCTCAGGGTCTGCAGTTTCACACTGAGACTTCCAGACTTAATTTGGTGTATAATGAAGTAATATCAACATGTTTTTGTTTGTTTGTTTTAAATGTCCAATTCTAGCCCGGCTGGTGTAGCTCAGTGGATTGAGCGCGGGCTGGGGACCAGAGGGTCCCGGTTTGATTCCCAGTCGGGGCACATGCCTGGGTTGCAGGCCAGGTCCCCAGTGAGGGCCATGTGAGAGGCAACCATACATTGCTCTTTCTCTCTCCCTTCTCCTCTCTCTGAAAATAAATAAATAAAACCTTTAAATGTCCAATTCTAGTAGGGACTGCCGCTTGAAAAAAGCGGGACTCATGGCAAAGCAGTCAAGAACTAAATTAATATTCACCAGGCATGTGTAGTAATATGTTCTGTAGAATATATATTCAGAAGTTGAGCTCCATTTAGCCCATTTCCTTACTTCTTCTCTGGCTCCCTTAACTCCAAATTTGAAATTATATTATTTTTAGTTTTGTAATTGGCAACTTTACACTTTAAATAATGAACACAAGCCTCTATTTCACGCACCATCAGCTATACCAAGAGTATCTCCCTCCGAGAGTATTAACCCTCTGGTCTTCCCTCCATTCCTCTAAGCCCTGCATTTCCCAACACCAGCCAGCACCCTTACTTCACATAAAGTTAGTAACTTCTTCATTCTTTTTTGTCCATAATGATTAAATGTTTTGCCTACCTTCAGGTTGATTCTAAAAGTTGAAAGAAGAAGTTACATGATTATTATCATGATTGTTGTGTAAGTATCCCTCACTGTAAAATACAAGTAATGTGCAAAAGTTTCACTTTCCATTCTTTGAGTCCAATATCCTGACCCTTTAGTTCAGCTTAAATTATTCAAAACATGGGAACAAGATAAGTAGTTGGCTATATATTCTGCCAATATTATATAAGAGGACTATCTAGGGACCTGCCCAAGAATGACTTATTTCTATAGAAGATGTCGCTTTGTTTGGTTTATTATTTACCATTGTTTTAGGGCCCAGATTCTTTGAAGTTAGGTAGATAAACTGCAGCTTTTTTTTTGGCCTATAGAGATGCGTGTGATTTGTGTCTGGTAGAAAAGACAACCACAGAGGTTACAGTCTTGCCCCTAGGCAGCAACCGGTTTTGTATCTAACGGATAATACTGTTTCAGCTCTCCTTTCCTGATGGTATTAAAACTCTCTTCCTCCAACGCACTCAGACCTAACTTTATCATCACATCATACTGGTGTCCTCACTGAGGAGTTAAATACATCTTTAAGTGAAAATACTTTCTCTGAGGGTTGTGTTTTTAGTTTTTTGAAAATTATATTTGAAAAAGTCCTCGCTTTCCTGGTGAGCAGCCGGGGGTGTGTAGGCGGTCTGGGCCTTTCAGAGCGTCATCACGTGGCCCACGGTTTGATGTGAGCGCTGCCTGGGAAATTCGGCCTGTCCGCTCCGCCTGGCTTTAGGTTTGCCCTGATCCTGCACTTGGATGTTTCTCTGGGCTTGGCAATGGCCATTCTGTTGCTGTTTTCCCAGCAGCAGTTGTATGCGCCAACTGTTTCCATTTCTGTGCATGTGGGGGACGGGGAGGCGGTGGCCGGTGGAAGGGAGTGAAGACCATGTACTTACCAGAAAGAGGCACCCCATCTGGGCAGCTTGCCTCAGATGCATTCAAGGCCCATCGGTGACAAAAAGGGGTGGCCCGAGCTGGGCTCTGTGACGTGGGGAGGGTGAGGCCAGTGGTGGCTGGGGGGAGTCATCTACTAAACAGTTAAGTCTTTGGCCCAGCTGCCACTAAGAAATGATTGACAGAATGGAAGGTTCCCACTAAATGAACTGAGAACTGTTTCTTTTTGTTGGGAAAGAAAAATGGTGTTAGAAAATCTGGTTGTACAGTAGTTTGAATGGATTGCCTAGAACTGTGCTGTCTAAGATAGCCACCAGCCACATGCATCTATGTAAGTTTTAATTAAAATTGAACAAAACTGAGAACTCAGTGCCTCATTCCCACTAGCCACACTGCAAGCGCTGAATGAACAGCCACCCGCGGTGATGGGCAGCAACGATCCAGACCATCTCTGCTATGTTCCCATGGTGATCGCTTATTTTAGGACAGCAGCAGTCTTCTTAAATATGAAGTTTTTTTTCAATTTTGTTTGTTTTAAGTACATACTTGGCCTTTCAAGGTTATGCCAAAGGGAAGGAGGCCTCAGGAGTCTGGATGGGAGAATCTGAGGTGAAAGGAAGCCCAACAACTCAGGAAGACAAGGGACTAGAATTTTCCATTTTTCTCCTTTGGCTTGAAAGGGATAATTTTTTTTTTTGTAACATTTGAGAAGAGGCATATGGAAAAGAGGAAAAGGGTAAATTAGAAAAGGTCTCTGGGGGGGAGAGTTTTAAATAGGAAGGAGACAGGAATATGCACCTTGGTGGCAGAGTGGGGCAAGAGGACAATGAGACACCCTTTGGCAGAGCTGACTACTGAAATCACATGATCTCAGATACTTCACCTGAATGTGTCCCGGAGTGTGCTGCAGGCCTCCGCTACCACGTGATCTGCAGTAAGTCTATTTCACACAAAGTCCTTCTTCCTGGAACTTGGTGACACAGTGGGTTTAGGAACAAACTAGAACCGGGAGCCGAGAGGTAAGAAGGCACCGAGGATATGACTAATCATCAAGAGAGTGTGAGCACCTAGGAATTCCAGGAAAGAGCGGGAGGCCCTGGATCGCCGTGGGATGGGGCCCTTTTCCCAGGGATATGGAAGAAAAGTCAGGTTGAGTCAGAGGCATTTGGGCTTCATGTGCTCCCACTGCTGTTTCTGTCTGTCCTCCGCAACAGAAGAATCTCTATTTAAAAGATTTCCTAACAAGCACTGCTTAGAAACAAAATACGTTTTGCATTCAAGTAACTTCTAAGTCAAATAAAGTCAGATAAAAAAAAAAAGATTTAGAAGTGGCATGGGTATACCGTCAGAGGTTACAATGCAGGCTGTTACGCAGTTTTTGAAATGTTGAGCTGCCTCAAAGAAATCCCTCAGTAATGCAGAAATAATAAAATAATGCTTAAAATCTGTTGCACTGATTATACTTATTGGCAAGATAATATATAATTTTAAAACTGTGGCTAGCAAACACTTTTTTTTCTGACCTAGTGAGTCACTTCTCTGCCTTCCTTGAACCAATCAGTAGAACATAACGTACTGTTTGCCTGACCCTTCAGGCCATCGTGAGAGTTGTCACATGATGCTGAGGGCATTTGTGTCCCTTCACATGTGGTCCCTTTGCTGTGACACTTTTGGAGGCCCAGGTTCTGTTTTCTCTAATTCTAGTTCCTCCCACTTGCTGTCAGCTGTCATTTCTCACTGCTGTTTACGTACACATTGTAGAAACAAAGCTTTTCTGCATACAATTTGTTACCTTGAATATTTTAATGGCTCCAAAGAACTGGCTTCTTTGGAGCCACAGGCATTAAAGAATGGACGTGGAAATAAGAAAAACTGGCTACAATCCACTTGAAATACTATTTGGTTCTCTGGTTTGATATATTGTTATAAAGAGACTTACTTACTTTATGAGGTTCATTTTTTTTATGTTTGCTTAAACTAGTACTTAACAAAGTTGAAAGCTTAGTTAGACGTATTTAATACTTGTTCACAATTTCTTTTTTTTTTTTTTTTTTTTTTAACAGCAATGTATGGTTGCCTCTCACATGGCCCTCACTGGGGACCTGGCCCGCAACCCAGGCATGTGCCCCGACTAGGAATCGAACCGGGACCGCCCGGCTCCCAGCCCGCGCTCAATCCACTGAGCTACACCAGCCAGGGCTGTTCACAATTTCTTTCCTCCTGGTTTTACCTTATTTTCAGAGGAGTCTGGGAAAAAAGCTAATGCCTTTTGAAGCACAAGTAATCAGTATTTTCTAAATGTGAGTGAGTTGTGATAACTAATAACCAAAGAAGATCATAAGAAACAAAAATGATTCCATGATGATGAACTTCCAGTTCATGAAATCACAGTTTACTTTATCAAAGAAGCACTTCTTTCTCTAATATGTTTTGGTTTATATCATAGTAGTAGAGATGCTCAAGCAGTGATTAATCACTTCAAAATGACTTCTGTGAGTAATTGGAAGCCATGTAGTATTTTGAAATTATCCTATCCTTTTCCAGAGCCTGGGAAACTGCCTTAGAAACCATACATCTTTTGGGACACTCCAGCCGATTCAGGGAGAGATGCCTCTCACCAACTCATAATGAAGGGCAATGGCCATCAACTTGCTGACACTGGTCCCCAACTTAGACCTGGCTTACCTGGGAGAAAGACTTTGAAATGCATCAAAGCTGGTCCTTGGCCGTCTTTGCCAAGTCGTGTAAAGTGGATAAAAGCAGTCAACCACAATAAACTTACTTTGTATGAGGCTTGAACTATATCAGATTATTCACACGGATCATTTTTAACTTAAAAAAAAATAGAAATATCCCATGGTTTACCCTAATGTTTTGAATCTGCTGAAGTACACATGGGTCCTCACGTGGGTCTCAAGAACTCTCACCACTGCAATTACCAAGTAAAGCCAGACTGAGTTGGAATCCGTTGAATCTAAAGTCCATTTTGTACTAGACATCTACAGTGAGTTCGGCAGTTGTAGGCATTCTGCCAGTCCCCAGAGAGAGAGAAGTAAAATAGGGTCCTTGATCTAAGAAAATCAGAGTATCAGAGGAGAGACAGAAACATTAAACACGAATGCAGTGTAATAGGTGCAAGGGTAGGTTAGTAGGAGCACAAAAGAGTTACCAGCTCTTACTGAACATATCAAGGAAGATATCAAAGAGGTGGAGAATTCCCATCTGAGCTCTAGAGGATGAGCAGGAGTTCACCAGTCTAACAAGGAGGAACACATTTATTTCAGAAAGAGAGGGCAGCGTACGCAAAGCATGTAATAGAGTAGTCTATTGGAAGAATTGTAAGCGGGTTTTATGGCTAAAGCAAGACTATGTTTTGGAATTTGGTAGGAAATGAGGTTGTAGAAATAGGCCTGAGCCAAATTATGGAAACCTTGTATTTCATTCTGACACGTTTCCTTTATCCTACCTTAAAGAGCCATGAAAGCATTTTAACTAGAGGAAGAACAGGCTCTGATATATATATTTTCAAAGGTTACTCTACCATCACAACTATGAAAGAGGAAAAAAAAAAAAGAAAAAAACATATAAAAAGAAAGACTAAAGGAGAACTGCCAAAGAATTAAGACCTGGCTGCGTCCAGGTGGTGGAATATTATTATTTTTTCCTCTGGTAATAGACTGCAATTACCTGTTGCTTTCTGAGAAGCAGTAAAGTTTTGGTCATATAAATAGCTGTCACTTCAACATTTTAATTCAATACAAAAAATAGAACCACACTGGGGCCCATCCTTTGCCTTTCTCAATTTTGTTTACTTACACAGTAACTATGGGATAAATCTAGAGCATATTATGATACACATTTTGTAACAACCAAATCAACAAGCACCGAGTCATGTAAACACACGGACACCATGTAAAGGCCTGGAGGGCCGCCACACACATCCAAGTGTCTCTGAAAGGGACCAATTCTCACTCTACAGGAAGTCTTCACACACTTTGCATTTCCCTGTGCCTTAGAGGCAACACAGTTCCACCACACACCCCTCTCCAATTCATCTCAAATTCAAGTACA
This sequence comes from Micronycteris hirsuta, assembly GCA_004026765.1. Classification (NCBI taxonomy): domain Eukaryota; kingdom Metazoa; phylum Chordata; class Mammalia; order Chiroptera; family Phyllostomidae; genus Micronycteris; species Micronycteris hirsuta. Next base: position 46,499 of record PVJI01010811.1, on the reverse strand, counting down.
ATTTAAGAAAGCAAAGCATTTACAATGCTAATGAGGCTTCAACCTACCTACTTCAACCTTCTGATCAGATTGGGTCCCCAAGCCCCTGCTTTATAAAAAGCCTGACCCACTTGCCACCTTGCAAGAACAATAAATGACAGAGGCTGAGGCTGAGGCATGCAAGGCTTGGGTCAAGCTGCTCTGTATCAATGAAACCAGCACAGCAAATGACTAGCATGAAGTCCAATCACCATTACATTTGTAACAAATAGAAAGTTTTATGTGGAAAGCCTGCCAAAAGCACTTCATTAAGCAAAAACTGTTCCTACATGAAACCCATCTGTAAAAAGATGATAATAATAGCAACAACCTTATAAGGTTATTGTGAGGAATTAAAGAATACATATAAAATGCTTCAGAAGGTTGCCTGGCACACAGTGAGCTCTCAATAATTTTTAGTATCATTATCATTACATCTGGCACATGGTAAGTGCTCAATAAATACAGTATTATTATCATGATTATATCTTCTACCTTGCCTCTTTCCAGCTATTACAACTTATAAATCTCAAAGATGCTCTTATTTCTGTCAAAGACTATTTACTCAATAGTGTAATTAAAATGAAATAATTACAAGAATGTTTTGAGAGAATATATTAATAACACTCCATTTACCTCTTCGTATCTGTCAAAAATTGCTCCTTCTTGCAAAAAGGAAGGAACTTCCTTCTGCCAGTTAAATTCATAAGGTTTGGCCATGATTATACTCAAGACCTAAAAATGAAAAAGAATATTTCATTAGTACACAAATTTAAAAACAAGTGAAGATCAAAGGTTAATCACTTTATCTGTTTGCAAAAGCTTTTCTTCATACACATGGAATAAGTCCATAAATTGTCTTTTTTCTTTCTTCTTCCCTTCATCTGAGCCCAACTTCCCATCTCCTTGTCTCTAAACCTGGAGAAATAATATAATTAAGAAACACCAGAGGCAATCATTTGTGAAGTTTCCCCTCCCTCTTCAAATCATATGTAATAAGATACGCCTTATCAGATGGCACCAGATAAAAGAAAGAAACCACACACCGGAACCCGTGTTCTGGAGAGGGCTACAGCAAAGCCTGCACTGCGAGCTGAAGGTTCACGAAAGGGCAGGAGGAGTCCACAGGGTGATGGACTGCAGAATCAGGCAGGAGGATCTATCATTTTTCATAGCCCTTGGTCCTCTCTTTAGCCTCTCTCAACTCCCCCTTACTTGGGCCACTCAGGGAACAACAGAATGTCTGCTTTCTAGCAAAGACTCAGATCATGACTTTGAAGGAGAGCCTGGGCATTGTTCAGGGTGGCTGCCTGCACCTAGAAAAAGCTGGGTGTTCCTTTTATCCACCTTTCTTAGCATCATGCAGTGCGGTGTCCATTCAACAGCTGCAAGCAGGTCATTTTAAATGAAAAGATGAGCACCCGCCAAGAATCACCAAATACTTAAGCAATGCCAAGAACATAGGAGATACACACCAAACACAGTAATTAGAAGAACTTATACCCAAGGAAACAGAGTTAACACCACAAATAGCTTTTGCTTAGGTGTAGCTGATATCCTCAGAGGGAGGAGAGAGTGGATTCTCTTTCCCAAACATAATTAACTAGAAATTCTAGAAATTTAAAAAAAGATTGTTGAAATCAGACTTTTAAGAGTCATAATTTTTTTTAATTTAAAGAATTCTTCAAAATGTAAAGAATTATAATAACTATTAAAATATGAATTATAAAGAGAACTCAGATGAAGCTGAGCCAGGGAATTCTAAAAGAATACAAAACACACACACGCAAACTAGAAATTATGACAAGAATTTAGAGAGGTGGAAAATGGAAGCAGAAGGTTTAAGAACCATATAAACCTCTCTCTCTCTCTCTATCTCGTTCTCTCTCCATCTTTTCTTCCTTTCTTCTTTGTACACAGATACCCCATATACATAGAACAATCCCAAAATATAATCATGATTAGGCCATAGAGGAAACCTCAGCATTTTTCAAAAGGCTGAGATTATGATTACCGTACTTATTGACCAAAAGTGGGCCAACTTAAAAATTAATGACAGAAAGTAGATAAAATCTGTTCACATAAGAAAAAGCAAACTCATGAACATACTTCTAAATAATTCTTGAGTTAAGCCGACTAGTCACAATAGCAATTATAAACTTCTTAGAAAGAAATAATGGGAACATTATGCATCAAAACCTAGATATGTTTTAAAAACCTCAAATATGTACTAGGTAGCCAAAAACAGTAAAAGAATGATCAGTAAAAACTGTTTTCTGAATATTTCTATATTAGATAAAAATTGGGCAAGTGTTCCGGAGAGAGAGAGAAAGATGGGAGAGAAGGATGATGAGGAGGAAGCATAAACGCAACACTCACAACGAAAAGTAGGGGGTGACTACAGAAAGCAAAAGGTAAAAACTCTAAGAGAATGCTATGCACAACTTTAATCAAAATATTTGAAAACATAAATAATGTGGAAGGTTTTCAAAGTTAAAAAAAGTGGTTAAAAAATGCAGAATACCTAAACAGACCAACGATGATCTAGGAAGCAACTGAGAAAATAAAAGATTAGGCCCATATGGTTTTACCAGTGGGTTTTACCAAATCTTCAAGCAGAAGGTAAATCCTTCATCCAACTCATTTCACCAGTCCCACTACCAGACCCTGACAACACCCCAACGGAGTTAATAAGACACCAACCAACCCTGGAGATTTTTCTCTCTTACAGAGAAAAATTCTAGCTAAAATATAAACAAATCTCTTCCAGAAAGTTATTAAAAGAATAATTCAAAATGCTTCAGCACTGAAAACAAATCAATGCGATTCACAAGGAGATAAAGAGAAAAGTCTAGTCTGTGCGTGTCCTGGCCCGTGCCACCAGGCAAGACACACCTCCGGCGAGAGGTCTCTGACACGTACGGAGCAGGGAGCCACGGAATGGTACGGACAGTGTAATACCACTTATATAAACACTCACACACTCAGAACAAACCTAGATATTTCTCTAGGTACATATGCGTGTAAGTAAATAATTTAAAACTTTGGAAAGAACCTTCTAAATGTATGACCCTGCTTAAAACTTCTGGGGAGGAAATAAGGATCGGGGCTGAAAATCAATGACTTTAGTGTTATCTCTGTGCTGGACATTTTTATATGGGAATATATTCTTGCATTATGTGTGTTTGCATAAATGAAAATAGCAAATCTCAAAAAAAAAAGTTGAAATCATATAGATAGGTAGATTCATTATTGTTTAGTCTCCAAACAATTTAAAGTTGATGAAGAATATATTAGATCACGTTTTGAGGTAGCTTTCTCACAACTGCTGCTATTTGAGGAGGAACTTCTCCATTACTCATTACCCTCGTTACCGACCAGGCCAAAAGCTGGTGAAAACATGCAGGGCATCCTCACCAGGCCAGCTGAGGTGGGGGACAGCCCTCCATTAATCAGCACCAAGGCCTCCCGTGTAAAGCTAGGAGGATAAGCCCGGATGCAGAGCGGGAGAAGGGGGAGGTGTTTCTCCGCAGTCCATCCCTGTGTGGGCTGCTCCTTGCCTCGCTGTCTTCCACAATGACTGTAACCGGGTTTCTCTTCCCATCTTTCCGTCTCTCTGCTCCTCTCAGTTTGTCCTTCTCCACGTCTTTCCATTTCATTTCTCAGTGTCTATCTGAGAAACACACACACACACAGCCTCTTCATCCAAGGCAGCATAGAAGCAAGCTTCTACTGCAGTGGTGTGCATTCATGCCTCTATGCCATAAAACAGATCTACGGATAAAAGCAGACCCGCAGACCCCCTCCAGCTGTCATGAATGTATTGTTCAGAATAACCAACTACAGGGATCGCAGTGTGAGTATTAAAGACGGATGAGAAAATGAAACAATATGGCGGCCTCCCTGGCTGACCGAGTCTATGGAGAAGAGTGGGTGAAACTCCTGTCTTCTGCCGACCTTGATGTGTCCTCGCTCCTGCCAACTATGCCTTTCAGTATTTCCCTTTGGTTTTTATTTTAAAGGGAATAGCAAGCAGAAAGAGACTTCTGATACAATAAAAGGTCATATTAAAAATGAGAAGGAAGAGAAAGCTTGTATCAACTTGCATCATCTTTCATTGGTTTCGCTCTGGTTTCCCCAGGATCCTTTCAGTGAAAGAACAAAAAACAAATGTCCTCAGTATGTGATGTTTCTCAGAATCCACTACTATCCTTACTACTAAACCATTCACCTCTCTCTTGGGTACCAATTTCATCGTAATGGTCTCATTTTGTGAAGGACTTTGGTGGGGGCTATCAGAAAAAGGAGGGTGATTTTAACCTTAATCTCTATAAAGATTTCTGCGGTGGAGGTAAGAACTCTTTTTATTGCTTACTTTTTCAGAATTTTGGGGGTTCTGAATAAGGTAAGAGGCATTTTTGCAAAATGACATTGGGGTTCTGAAGAAGGTAAGAGGCATTTTTGAAAAATCCTGCATTTTTCCAATTATGAACTAGGAGCTGTTCTTTGCAGTGTCTCTGAAATGCTTCCCAGGGCCTGTCGTTAGGGGCAGCAGCTGGGTTATTTTATATTGACGGTGCAATTATGACCTACAGACTAGAAAAGGCTGACACAGCCAGTCGTGTTTAATGGCAGTTTGATCCAGGTAATTGATTTTAAAATGGGAACAAATGAAGGTCCATGTTGTAGTCCAACTGACTCCAGAGAAAGTTAAAGGGGCAGCTACTTCTTTTAAGAAGCACAGGGAGGGGATCTGGTCACTCTATAACTACAACCTTTTTGCAATTATCTCAGAGCCCCACCCATGGCTAATTAAAAAAAACAACAACAAAACGCTTTTACTGGACGATGTCAAAGGTTCCTCTTCTCAAACTCTCTGGCTTGCCTTCTAAGGCTTCACTTGTATGATACTTCAAAGTTCAACTGCCTCCTCCACCTCCTAGAACAACACCACCTCCCCAACCAGAGCTCACAAAAAAGGGCTCTCCTCCTTCAGGAACACGGAAAGTAGAGCAGAATTTACACAAAGAAGGGATATACGAGGATAACTGCACCTTTTCCAGAGTAAACACCTTAAGCAGTCACTGGAAGGAGGCCAGTGCGCTTTTCAATAGTCTTATTGTTTTTAAAATCTTATGCAACTGGAACGGATTAGCTATTGCACTGGCTGCAGAGGGGAAAGTCCCTGGACTGCAGAGCTTGGCAAGGAGGAGACAAAAGACGAAGGCAGTCCTAAAAGGCCCTATTCCACAGCACTGGCAAACGCTCCTTCTAAAGAAGTTGACAAGAATCTGAAGGAGTTTGTAGGAGGGAAACAAGGGAACTCAGGTAGGCTGCTGGGGACCAAATATTCAAGGAGGACACGCACATCATCCATAAAGGAGGCCTTCCATCTATTCATCCACTCATCATACTAATTGGCCTTAACCAAGGAAGAGAAGTTCTGTTTGTTGGCCTACTCTGCCATTGTACATCTTTAAATATGCTAGGTAGTCTTTAAGATTTAGCAGTCCACCTCTCCCAGATACGCTGGTTCAGTTACTGAGTCAACTCTGCCTCCTTGAGCCAGCTGGGTCAAACTTTAGCAAAGAATTTTTTTGTTTCTGATATATGCCTCATGTCCTGGTAAACAACTGACAGAGGGAAGTTCATGAACTCAGGTGTATTCAAGGTCCTGAGTAAGGTAGGATGAACAATGGCCCCCAAAAGATACCCGTATCCGGATCCTGAAATCTCTGAGTGTTAACTTACATGGCAAAAAAAGAAATTTGGGCATGTAATTAAGGGTCTTCAGATGGGGAGATTATTTTGTATCATCCTCGTGGGCCCTAAATGCAATCACGAGTGTCCTTTAAAAAGGGAAAAAGAGGGAGATTTGACCCAGACAGAGGAGGAAGAGGCAATGTGACCACTGAGGCAGAAATTACAGTAACGTGGCCACGGGTGGAGGACTGTCGCAGCCATCAGGAGTTAGAAGAGGCAGAGTGGATTCTCCCCCTAGCCTGGAGGGAGCCTGGCCCTGCAGACCTTGATTTCTAAGTTTTGCTCTCTAGAACTGTAAGCTAATAAATTTATGTTGTTTTCAGCCACTACATATATATATATGTGTGTGTGTGTGTATATATATATATATACGTATATATATATATATATACACACACACACATACACACACACACACATATACATATATATATACACACACACATATATATATATATATATATACACATATATATATTTTTTTAAATAGCAGCTTAAGGAAAAAAACACATTGGGTCTACTGAAGCTGGACATCTTCCTAAAAGGCCGAGCAAGTTGTCAAGTCACTCTGAAAAGGAGTAGGCACAGTTCTGCCTTGAAGGGATGGGCATTGAGCATACATTTGACCAACTGAATCAAAAAAAGACAGAAAGAAAAGTACCGAATAGAATGTCACATAGAAATGAATCCAGATAGCTCCTCTCCTTCTATCCAAAGCCCCTTTGAAGAGTAAAGATATTTCTACAATGTACCCTTCTCCTGGATTCAAATGTCTTTTAATAATTTTGCCCCCTCAGCAATGAATACAAACTTTATAAAATTTGCAGCTTCCCCCAAGCCAACCAAGGCATTCTCCACTTTTTGTTTCTATTTGTGAAGAAACAAGTTTGTTTGAAAAAGCATTTGCTTCCACTTGATAGCATATAACATTCAAATAGTAAATGTATAAATTTTCTTAAGGGTAAGTTTTATCTTTTACTTTCATACATTCCATACGGAATTAATCCCTCCCCTATCCAACCATATAAATCCCATTAAACCAAATAACCCAGAATCTCAGATGATCCCATGATGAGAACAACCAAGGTTGTTTTCCAGGACACGGCATGGAGATAAAATTTCCACTGATGAAAAGTCAAGTAGTTGACTCTATGAAGCAGATTCAAATGTCTTGCTCTTCAATCTTTAAATAAGATATCCTTATATTTCTAAAAACAGATGGACAGCTAGGTCAGATCATCCAGAGCTTTTAAATAAATGGTTTTATTTCAAGTAAAAATCTGATTTGACACTGATCTATAGCACCATTGATGACAATTTTTCCCATTTGCTAAAAATACCTCCATTTTCATCAAGCCATTAAATAACCTTTTAAAAATATATTAAAAAGGTGTAAGATTAAGAAAATGATAATAGGGAATGTTATTGAGGGTTGGGGGTAAGGGCATTCTTGTATAGTTTGGTGGAAAAGAATTTTGCTACACATTTCTATGGCCTTGAAATGTCCATATTTTTGATCTAGCTATTCTACCAGTAGGATTTATCCTAAGTAAATGCATAGAAAATCTATGTAGTAGAATAATACACACTGTTGTGCTATTTACGGTAGAAAAATATTGTCCTTGTATGAGCATCACTAAGCAATTGGTTAAATATGCTATAGTATTTAAATGTTCTGTGCCCATTAAAAATAATGCTTTCAAGAATACTTATTTGCTGAAAAACAGCAAATTTAGAAGAGTTTCTAAAAATATTCACAACCCTTGTCAAGCAATTACATATGCTCTGAACATATTATTAAGCAAATAAAAAATGATCTGAAAGAATGATCCAAATTTTTGTGTTATATACATATTTCTCATACACACATTTTCAAAATATTATTTACTTATTTATTTATTAGAGGGAAGGGAAAGAGAAAGAGGTCGAGGGAGACCCGACCGCTGTGGCGTGGTTGGTTGGGTGTTCCTCTTCGGAGCAGAAAGTTGCAGGTTTGATTTCCATTCAGGGCACATGTCTGGGGGGTTCAGTCTGCGTCAGGGTGTATGGGGGGGACAACTGATCAACGTTTCCCTCGCATCGATGTTTCTTTCCCTCCCTTTCTCCCTCCCTACCCCTCCCTCTAAAAATAGGGAAATAAAATATTTTTAAAAAAGAAAGAGAGAGAGGGAAACATGGATGTGTGAGAGAACCATCAGTTAGTTGCCTCTCGCACATGCCCCGAACAGGGACCTGGCCAGCAACCCAGGCAGGTGCCCTGACCGGAATCACTGGTGACCTTTCGCTTTGCGGGAGGACACTTGACAACTGAGCCACCCAGTCAGGGCACACATACACTTTTTTTAACGGGGGAAAAGACTAGCAAAGCATATACCAAAATATAAGCAGTAGTTAATTATACCTTGGTAACAGAATTTTAGGTGATTTCTGTTTTCTTTAATATTTTCTGTAATTAAAAATATTCATAGTGATTTTAATTTTTATATTCAAGAAAAATGTTCCTTAAAGAGAAGATATTAAAGTGTTATTTTATTTTTGACATAAATCAATTTTTAAATAATGTGCATGCTTTCCACCACAATTCCTAGCAAGAACAAACAGTAGGAAGAGGCTGATAGAGCTATAAAACGTTCTCCTTTTCTTTTCAGGAGTTAAAATCTTGGCTGTACACCGGGAGCCTTCACACACACCAGTTTTGACTAATTCTTAGGAAGGAGTTACTTAATAATACTGACTAAAACTTTGGTGTGAACTCTGAAACCTCTATTATACTTACATTTGAGAATAAGACAGATTTTGGTGGTGCTGGGGTCAGTCTTTTATGAGTTTTGAATTACAAAAGGCCTAAGGCCTTTGCCATGAAAAATCTATAAATTTTTCCTAAGTGTATAATAAGTATATTTTTATCAATAAAGCACCTCCGGATTTAAAATGATTTCCTGGAATTAAAAAAAAAAAACCACAAACCGAACAGGAATAAAATGAAAACAGCAAACATCTGATCTTTGCCTCCCTCTCTCCATCTCAACGGTCATCACAATAAGGAGGCAAATGTAACTTTTTAAAAATCAAAACAAATTACAAAATAGATGAGTGAAATACCAAAATGAATTGCCTTTATAAATTTATTAGGTGGTAGTTATGATCACTTATAGGTTTCATGATACAGAATTTTACAAAATATGTAAAAGATGCTCGGTTATGTGAGATATTTAGGATCAGTTTAATTTGACTATCATGAATAACTGTTCACAGAGAATTCAGTCCTAATGACCACTTTTCAAAGAAATTAGAATCCAATGAAGTATACAGTTTCCCAGGAAAAGAACCGATTTGTTTCAAAAGACTGTTTGGACATAGTTCGTTTGCCTTCAGCGTCTGCCTTGGAAATGACACCTACGTTTATATGCCAGCTCTCCAGCATCCTCCTGAACACGTTCAATGGCCGAAACTGTATTAGAAGTGTTTGTCTATGACTGGGGTTTTCTGACCTGAGAAGGCCTCACTCTTGACCTCTTCCCTGGTGATTAAGTGGCTCTGAAGGGCGCAGGCAGAGGCCCAGGTTCCAGGAGCCACCCTGGAGGACCGAGAGAGAGCAGCAGGGCCTGTCTCCCTGCATACAGGGTCTTCTGAGGTGTCTTATTCCTAAATGTTCCGTGAGTCCCTGGCTTATCAGTATTTTGATCTTTCATAAATAGAAGATACCTTGCATATTAATGACTTTTAGAGAAGTGAATTAGACATGACTGCGAAAAAGAAATTTTTGTTTGACAGAAAGTAAGACGAGCCAACCTTTAGAATATGAAAATATATATTGTGCGTGGCAGAAACCTGCAGAAAGAAATATATGATTTAATTGGGTTTTTCTCTGACTTCATGAAATAACAAACCTGTTCTAGTAGGCTTTTTTTCTTTAACATACTATAAGAATTCTGCAAAGTAAAGGCATCCAATTTCTTCTATGCCTCTGAAATAAAGTACTTTTGATTTCACTGACGAAGGGGACACAGCAAACAGCAGAAAGTATTGCATTATTACTGAGTATGTTAAGACAAACAGAGTTAACTTCAACAGCCCTGAGAAATACAACACTACTGAGAAATAAGACAATGAGGCAAACCTGGGATACTTATAAACAAAGGAGTGTATTTTTTTCTTTTTATCAAAAGTAGAACCTGCCTCTGTTTTCAAGACTAGAACTAACAGAGTACTGGGTACTGTGTACAGTTTACCACGCACAGAAACAACTTCTCCCTGAGTAGCAGGTATTAGCCCTACACAGTAATGTTAGGGAGAGTTCAGTCCTTCTCACTCCCACAGTGAGGGCCCTGATAAGGTCTGGGCAATAGAAAACAAAATGGCATCATCACAGATTACATATTGTTTTAGGTGGAGATCACACATAGATTATACAAAGAATTGTCTCTCTTGGACATTGTTCCACAGTGTTCTCAATTGTGCAGCTAGATAGAAGCCTGGGGCTTTGTCTCTGGAGAGCCCAAAGGGGGTTCCAGGGTGGGGACTATGAGAATGGGGGCTTGGGCTGACCTCAGCCTCCCTTCTTATATGGAACACCCTCTGAGCTATTGATGGCACAATCCGGATAGCCAACATGGGGACTCAAACCAGGAGCACAGGGGAAAGACCAGAGAAGAATTAGGTCCCACACGCTTGCCTTTAAACAGTGGTTCTCCAAGTGTGGTTCCCAGACAGCAACATCATCTGGGAAGCTTAACAGAAATGCACAGTCTCAGGCCCCACCCAGACCTTAGAGTCAGAAAATCTGGGGTGGGGCCGGAGATCAATGGTGTATCCAGCTGGCCAGACGATTCTGAGGTCAGCTAAAGTTTGAAAAAAACTGCCTTGGATTAAGTCTTCATCAAAAGGAAAAAGGCCAAAAAAAAAAAAAGAGGAAGAAGGAAAAAGGGCCTTTTGCTTTTTAACCGTAGCCTAGGCCAGCTCAGGAGGGAAAGAGACTTGCTAGGAATTTGGGACTAAACTTCAGGTAGGTATTAAAGACATACATACCATTTGGAGGCAATGGAAACTTGAGGAAATGGAGATTCTGGGTCTTAGTACTCACCTTCCAATCCAGACCCAGAGTAGATACTGAGAACCTAAACTAAATGGTTAATTTCCTCAGTCATATCTTTCAAGCCTTACCCTTAAGGGTTAAGTCTGAAGAAACCAGTTAAGGGTTACAGGAGACTTGAGAAAGCAAACAAAGGGTGGCATAACCGAAAACTCAGTCAACACAACATCTATTTAATCTACAATGTAGACACTGCAGTCACCTAACAAGAAACTTTAAGCACTTCCTTCTTTTGAGCCAAGCCTCTATGGTCCCTGATAACCATAAGCTATGAATGCTAGTATTTTCCTAAGAACTCAGAAAGAAAAGATGGGGTAAATAAAGGTTCAACCAACAAACTTAGTCTTTCAGGAGCCAGCATTTACGAGACAACAAAAAAGATCACATTACAACAGGAGGGTTCTGGAAGAAACATGCCTTTGGCTACACTGACCAGCAGCAGCATCTCAAAAGATGCTCAAACACCATCACCTCCATTTACATTCCTCTCTCTGGAATTGTCAGGCTTGAATCACTGCCCTAAATAAGATGCGGTATTTTGCATTTTTGTCTTTCCTTCACATTTCTGAACCTCTCTCCTAAACTTGGTCAGTTCTGGTTTCCCTGTGGGTATCAGGAGAAACTGGGCAGGTACCAGTCCTGTATTTCTACTCAAGCAGCCTGTGCTTTCTTGTGTAGAACCCACTGCGCCATGTTGTAAACAGTTGCTTATCTGTATCTTCACTGCAGGAGGAACTCTGGGAGGCCAGCCTTGCTGGTTACCACAGTGTTCACCATAGAGTGGGCACCCAGTAAACAATGAATGAGTGACAGAATGAATGGATGATACAATGAATGAATAACTAATTCTGCAGAGGAGCTTTCACCCAAGCCTAAAAACAACCAAGGCAGAAGACAAGAAACTCCTCCCAAGTAACCCGATGTACACGTGGCACCACTTTTTTGTGTACCCGCTCTTCCCTCCAGGAGTTTGAAATGCTGCTCCAGGTCTGTTGTTTCCAACTCATCCCCTGCTGCTCCCTGGGGCCAGGCTGGAACCCCGCCTGTAAAACAAGTTTCCACTCTTCACTGGGTTCTGCAGCCTGGTGGGGCCTGTGAATAACTTCTTGGCTGTACATCCCACCTCCCTCTGCTATGCCCGGCCCTTAGTTCAAACCTCTGACCACTGATTCCCCTTCAGATCTCCTCGGATTGTCATCTGGGTCCTGAGGTGGGGCTACACCCTGGACATGTCCTTAGGGGGTGTTCAGTTTTCTTATCCATAGCGATGGCCTCTTTAGAGGAGACTCCCTGGGTTGTTCACAAGGTCCTCCTCTTTTCTATGCCTAGTCTTTCATACCTTGCCCTTCCTTTGCCCTTGAACTGGCTCTCCCACAATTAGTAGGCAAAATATCACGAACGCGAACCGTCTGTACCAAGAGAGAATGCTATCTTTAGAGGCCCAATTCTACCTTGTTATCTGCATATTTCAAAGGAAAGATTTTTATTTTATCTTTGTTTTGAATAATCCATCTGAACGTTGCCTCAGGCATATGTATGGGATAAGCCTGAGGACTGCAAGATGTGACTCTATACAAACAGGGAAACTGCTTTGGCCTCGGGGCAGGCACAAGCTCATGGGCTGGAAGAATTCTTTACTTTAAAAACTACTTTCTTATTAAAATAAACATACATAGACAATGGGCTCTTAAATTTAATCAAGGTTCCTGATATTTAAACAGTCTCGGAGCAATTTTATAAACAGGTATTTGCTATTAGTATTCAGGAGTCACAAGAGGAGGATGAAGTGTAAGTCCATGGACACTGGCACTGAGTCCAGACCATGAGAGGAGAAAGCACAGCATTTTTCCTTAGGTTCTGAGCTAAAAGGTACCCAGAGTAAACAGCCTTTATAAGTGCATACACACGAGAGCACCACATGACTTGAAAATAACCTGTGGTCAAAGAGATGTAGCTTAAATAAACCTCGAATCTCACACAGATTCAATTACCTCCTCACTTAGACGTTCAAAATGTTTCACCTCCATTCTTCAAAAGCTTACAGGAAGGATAGAAATGGAACTAATAAAATAGACATACTGAGAAAAAATTACATGGAACTTAAGGTTTTAGATGGTTGATTTTATTTTTCTCTCATGCAAATTCTTTCTTGTGTGTTTGTCTCTTAAATATATTTTTATTAAATTTACTGGGGTTATATTGGTTAATAAAATTATACAGGCTTCAAGTATACAATTCTATCATACATCATCTGTATATTGTATTATGTGTTCACACAAATTCTTTTTAAAAATCTCCAATTGTTTCTTTTGTTTTTTTAATGCAAAAAAAATACAATTAGTCTGCAAAGAAAAAGAAGCAAAATCCTTCACCTCAATTCATTTATAAAAGAACTGTTACCTTGCCGGGTTTTTTGTTTTATTTTCCCAGGTGTGGCACCCTCTCATTAACCATTATTTTTAGTGCGGCAGAAAACTTCCCGTGTGCACCGGTTTCTGCAAGTGCGAGTGCGCCTAGAAACTAGGTGTACGTGGTAGAACGTGCGCTGCCCTTGGCTCTGCCAGACAGACCAGCAGGAGACTGAACGTTTCATCTGCCTCCCCGTGATTCTCCTAAGAAATACCAGCAGCAACGGCCATACAACTTGAATTACGTCTTCTAATGCGACATGAGAAAAGAGAATTAGAATGATCCAAATTTTATGGTTCTGTAAGTAATCTGGCCGCACCTTAAAAAAATGGGTCTGAATTGAATTATATATAACATCTGTTCCACAATTAATATTAAATTAATATGACCTATTCAGCCTGCTGGAATGGAAACAGCAGGGCAATCAGAGATGGATGACCTGGATTCCAGCCCCAGCTCCGTCCCAACTACTTGTGTGACCTTCAAGGAAGCCCCTTAAGCTCTTGGAGGCTTAGTTTCCTTGTCTGTAAAAGTTGGAGGATGAAACAGTCATTTTTCTAATCCCTTGAGCTCCAATCAGTTTGATTAAACATTATTTGGGCTCCAAATAAACATAGATGTTATTTAAAAACCATATATATCCTTCCTGAAATATGTTTTACTTCCTAAAATGAAAGCCACATTCAGACGGCTCCAAGTCAGAAGAAAACAATGCAGTACTATTGTGCACTGAAGAGCAAGTGACAGGCTAATGACCCGGTGACATTTCTAGGACAGCTCTTCAGTATCGAAGCAGACTTTCAAGACGCCAAAGGCTTGCCCAATTCCGGTAAGGTCAACAACTTTCAAATAATTGTGCCTTTCATACAATGTGTGTTTTTACTGGATTATTTTTCAGTGTGTTTGCTTCTATCGCTTCTATACACACTGAAAAACATCCCTCTCTCTAACAAGGCCCAGAGGCAATGGGAAGGATATCAGGGGTCAGAGGAGTCGGATGTGAAGTGATTCCCAAGAGGTCCAGTGTATTTTATTTTAGCAAATGTCTCTAACTTTTAATTGAAGCCAGACCAACAGCGTGGGGAAAAAGAGAGCAAAGCGGAGCTTCTTTAGCTAAATTCCCTGCCCCTTTGTTAGTCAAGCCCTCGGTTCCCTCATGCGCTGACACTAATAAGCAGAGTTACTGAAAGTTGCTTTGGTCCTCACATCTGCAATCAATTATTTTGTTTCTCAAGGGGTAAAGTCTGACCCATTCTGAAATGCTCAAAATTGCAGGGCAAGTTTCAAAGACACCAGAGAGAAGTCAACAGCCTGACCTAGAGACTAGAAGGATGACATTCTCATTAGGCGAGAGAAGCTGGACTTCCTGCAGTGATGAAAACTAAAAGTGGCTCCTGCCACCACTCAACAATAAATGCAGATGTTGGGGGCTATTCACCGTTGACCCACCAAACTTCCCACAGCTCTCACAACAGAAGCAAGCACTCAACATCGATGCAATGGCTTGCATTGGACCAAGCATTCTCACATACGCTCTTTAAGTTAGAAATCATCCCCCAGCTGCAAAATGTGAAAAGCAGACTCTCCCAAATTATGGTAGAATTAGAATTTGAACCTTCTGACTTTAAACTCTCACTGTCTGACCTTGGTTCTCATCATGAAAGTTCCTTAAGTTCAGTTAAACGCTTTGAAGATAGCTAACCAAGATGAGGGCAAGTCATCTTTTCCTGGGACTGTATTTATGCTGCTTTAATAAGAGGTAGTTAAACCAAAACTAAAGATTAATTCCATAACGGAGATGCCTGTATTACTATCACTATCCAATTTCCTACTCCGAACTCACCTGAGGACAGAGATCCTTGTTACCTCAACTTCAAAATCGGGAAATAGTTTATATTATCAAAAAGAAAAATGAATTCAAGGTTTATGTATAGTTTTAATGCTATTCAAAAAAAATTCAGGTTAAAAAGATCACTGTGTCTTTAATTCTTAGTTTTTTTTTCAAGTATTTTAAATGTCATAGAGGAAAATTAATTTTATCAAAACATTGAACTATAGCTATTGGTCCATGATGACATTAGTTGGCCTTCTGTGGTGTTTTGGAATATCTGTGGTGGATGTTTCAACAACATTAATATGGCTGCCTCTATGTAACTCTGATGGAATTATAAGTGTGCATAGGCTATTATATATGTTTTTATTTTTATTCTGCTCTAATTGAAACCAACCTCCCAGGTAAAATGGGAGAAAAATAGGATTCAATTATGGTCATTACATGAATGATAAGTTAAACTGGTTTTGTGAGCAAAACATCTCATGAAGTTTTAAAGAGAACAGCTTATAATTAAAATGCATTTTGGCCACCTATGCCATGCCCTCCCATGGCCAATTCCCTTTAAATAATAAAAACAAGCTTTGTGCCCGGCTGCTGTAGCTCAGTGGATTGAGCGTGGGCTGGGAACCAGAGCGTCCCGGTTCAATTCCCAGTCGGGGCACATGCCTGGGTTGCGGGCCAGGTCCCCAGTGAGGGCCATGTGAGAGGCAACCACACATTGCTCTTTCTCCCTCCCTTCTCCTCTCTCTGAAAAAATAAAAAAAATAAATAAAATCTTTAAAAAAAAAACAAGCTTTGCTCAACATCACCACTTCCTAACTACCCACTCACTGCAAATGTCTCCAAATATGGAATCTTCCTCAAATATTCTGTCCAAAATGAATTTTTGAGTAGCTGGACTTTTTGGTCTTCAAACTCAATGTCCTTTTATTTCTGATCTTTTTGAACCCCTCTGGAATTTAATCCCCATCTTCACCCTACACTCCATTGATCCTCTTCCCACTTGTGTCTGTTTCCCCCCTTTGTCCTCCACCCTTTTTGCTTCCGGTAGTCTTCCTAGCGTGGCGACCCTGTGGGCTCATCCTTCTTCTCTCCTCTCCAGAACTCCACCCCCTCACCTCCACTGCTACCCCTTCTGGCACTTCAGGTATCCAAGTACACCCTGAGCTGAGCTCACTGAAACAAAATGACTGCATGGAAGAATGGGTCGAATTATCAAGATTCATGTAAAAGTAATCAATGCAAAGATCTTTATGGAGGTTTGAAAGTAACAACAACATACTACAGGACAAAAAAAAACAAAACTTTTTTTTATACAAAAACATCTGAACTTCTGGTGAACGCTAACCATAATGAGCTCATGGTGAAGAGGTAGCTGTTTAAACTGTAACCAATTTAGCAAACTAAACAACCTAATGCAGTCTTGGGTAGAATATCTATCAAGGGATTTCACCATCTCAGCAAACTAGTTTAGGTCCCATCATTGCTTTAGAACATTTGACATCTCTTGACACAATTTTAAGAAGCGTATTTACAAAACAGAAAGCTGGTGAAGGAAGTAAAACCATTTAAGCAACAGTTGATAAAAAGAAGTTCCCAGGGATTTCAGAGTTAATCTGAGTTCTTCCTGTAACTGGGTGGGAATAGATGCAAAGAACTGGTGAACTAGGCAGAGTTCACAACCCGATTGGTGGAGCTGTGACTCAATCATATCCTTGAACTGCCTGATCCCTTCCCCCTTCTCACTCATGGCACATATTGAAAATCTCTCAAAGGAGCGATAAGGACATTCTGTGTTCATTCAGAGCAAAAACTATGTAAGGACTAGCGGTCTCAGGATTGTAGCTTTTAAATTGACACCAGGAAAACAACAACTTATTTTGCAATGAAAATTTTAACTTTTAAATTTCAGAGAAGATGCTTCCAGTCGTTTAAGGCTTTAGATGTCCCTCTGTTCTTGGAGTTATACAGGGACCGTTGCACTGGGGTAGATGGCATGTTAAATACTCCCCTCATGTCTTTGAGAAAATAAAGCTGGGTTAGTCCATCCCTAGGGAGTACCTAACAGCCTCTTTCCAAATTCTTCTGACCCAAACAAGTCTAAACAGTCTCTCAACTTCAAGTGTGCAGTGACATGCATTTTTATTTTTATTCTATATAAGACTATTGATTAAAATTCAAGTGGTACACCATTAGATGCAGAGTGGTTGATTGCTTGGGAAATGCCTGCTTGATTTTGCATTGGCAAAGAGTCTTGGAGCTAATAAAAAGCATAACTATCTACTCCTTAAACAGACTTCATCTTGTCTTTGATCTGTGTACTTGAAAGAGACAAGCCATCAAGGAGATCAGAAAAAGTAGTTTAGAAAATAATGATTCACTCTGAAGTACACGTAAGACTTTTTTCTACCCTAAACTGGAAGCGGTGGAAAATTTTATGAAGTTTATGAAGCTATGGGCTTCAGAGTTCGGTCATTTTTGGTCATCTATATGTCAGTCTCTGAGAAACAAAGAATTTCAATTTCAGGATACCAGCCAACATTTTAATTTTGAGAAGTTGTTGTTTATTTGCCAAACATTCATCACTTTAATTTTATAAACTGAATGCGGTACCCTTGCTCAACACCTGTCACATACCATTGTGCACTGCTTTGCTGCTCAACAGCTGCTACGTGCCACCCACAAATGGTATTTTTAATCTTATATACTTGAAACTTACGGGTGAAATTTTCTATCTTAACTTCTTTTAACAGCATGGAGATTATTAGAATTGTCAAGATAACAGACACCTCAGCAGCCAAGTGACACTGTGCAAAGGCAAACATGTCTTTGAAAATTCTGTGCTTGTTCTTGAGTTTAAGTTATGGAAATTACTTTTGTTTGGCTTAAGAAAAACACCGGAGAGCTGAAGAAATGAGAGACAAAACTACGAAATGCAGATAAATCACCCATTCTCTCGTTCAGGAAAGTTCCCATCACGTCTGCAGCCTATATCACAAAGGAATTTTATTAAGGTTATGGAAAGGTCACTATTGCATTTCTGTAATATTAAAATCTATCTTAGGATACAGAAATCCCGCACAAGCCTGAAATATTAGTTCAAGACTAAGTTTATTAAGGTTTGGGCAAGACTCAATATTAACTTTCTTCAAACATTACAACCGTTTTCAAATCAGATAAGCCGTGGGATATAAAACTGTGGCTCATAAAAATACGATCAGGAAAATAGAATCACTGCAGATTAGTTCTTAGAGACTAACTTTAAATGTTCTTTAAAATTGTGAGGCTGCTTTCATCCTGTTGGCACTTTCTTCTCACAAAGGGATCGGGCAGAAACACGGTTAAGGTCGGCGTGGCATTCATGGCAGTAAACTGATATTTTCAAGACAAATTCAAGTGCCAGTAATAACTTTAGTTGTATTCACAATCCCGTCTGTCTCCTAATTCCTTCCTCTATGTGCTGAGTGGTGATTAAACAGAGAAACCCATGGTGTGTCCGTACCTGAGACTGCTGTGTTGGCTATCTTTAGTGTTCTAACTCCCACATTCCAGGAAAGGTGTAACGTTTATCTGATGAGATCAGGTAGCAGAAAACTGTTATTTGGCAATGTGTGAAACGACTACCATGGGTTTAAAAAACATCCATTGATAACAAATGTGTTGGAAAATTAGGATGCTTCCTGGTAAATGGGAAGCAGGGCCTGAAGTTTCCAGAGCACCCGCAGCCTCATCTCATCAGACCTCCGCAGGGTCACTCTTTGACTCCTAGACTACAGCCCCGGCAGGGGGTGAAGACGTGGCTTGGCCCACAGCCTAGTGTCCAGGAAGATGCCACGGAAACACTCCTAGTTGTGTGACCACACAGATCCCAGAAGACAGAAAGTCTATACCCACATGCTGATGCCTCGTGAAAATTCCCTCCTACTGAACCTCAGGCCCTCTTTCCCTTATTCAGTTCTCTGCAGATCTTAATAATTGATTAGGATTCTCTCTCCATGATTTTACGACTCTTGATGACCTTCTTGGCATGGCCTTAAAAACTTTAACTCCCATTGAATTTCAGGGTTGTGTTTTAACCTAGGTCACGGTGTCAAACTCATTTTTACTGGGGGTCGCACCAGCCTTGCAGTTGCCTTCAAAGGGCAAAATGTAATTTTAGGACTGTACAAATGTAACTACTCCTTAATAGTTAAGCGAGAGCTCGGCACTGCTGCTGGGTCGAAACAAGGTGCCAGGCCAGATAAAACAAGGTGGAGGGCCGGATTCGGCCCTCAAGCCTTGTATTTGCCGCCTGTGACCTAGGTGTAACACCTCAAGATACATTTTGAGTTCTCTGCAAAGTAGTATATTACTTTCCAAAGCTTAAGTGACTGGCTGCAGAACTGGCATTTCCTCTGGGCCTCATGGAATAAAATGCTGGTTCGCAACTCTTCTTAGGTGATGAACACACAGACTCTAACCCTCAAAAACGGACGGTAAGAATGCAAAACCAGAAGTCAAGGGGTCTTCTCTAACTGCTGCCTCCTAAACTTAAACCACTCCCTTCCACCATAGCCATACAATCTCCCCACATGCTCAATAAGGACTCACTTCTTCAGTAAAACTTTACAAAGTGTGAAGGTTTATAGGTGGGGACACATCCCAAATAAGTTACAGTTTCAGCCTGACAGGCACAACTGGAGGTATTTATGTCACCAAAACATATAGTAAATGGGGAAAAAACACCAAACACTATACTTAAGTCTAATTTCAAACATCTATCAATACACATATCTATCTACACAGGATACCTCATGATTATAGAAGAAACATGGACAGTCTTATGGACAAAAGCACACTCAGAGTGAAAACGATTAACTTCAAGACCCGTTTCAACCAATTACTATAAAACCAGAGAAACTCACAAATTATATTTCAAGGAGTTTCCCCACCCAACAAGAGACATGCCTATAATCTATGTGAAGGAGGCTCTCAAGGTCGAAGAGACGGCCTGCTCTTAGAACACAGCAGCTCCCTACACATTGAAGGAGTTGTTCTATTTCACAGCAGATAGACACTGACCGTATCAGCAGCTGCAGAGTGTTCTAACCTTGGCTAACCTCTAGGTGTCCCATGCATTCTAAACTAGGACTACATTATGCAAGAGAGGGCAAGGAGCAGGCTTTATTTACTGAGGGCCACAGCGAGTAAAAATGGTAATTCAATTTTCCCTTTGACTGAACAATGCACATAACAGCCCAATATTAGTCACTCAAAACCAGTAATTCAGCTTTAACCAAATTATCTTGGCAATAAATGAATGTGCTCATACAAAGGCTGGTTTGGCTTCCTGGAGAGAACTTTTGCGCTGGGCCTTAAAGGATAAGAATTCTTATTAAGTGACATGGGTAAAGGGGATCCCAGGATCAGGAAATGTGACATGTAATGTCACGAGAGGTTGGAAGTTCATACGTGATCAGCAAGCAGCAAAGTCACCATTTCACTTCAGAACATGTAAACCGCTTCATACAACCCCCCTCCTCCCTCATATCTCTGTCTGTTACAATAGAAGACCAGCCTCCGGTCGCTGAAAGGCTGAAGATGGAAATTCATGGTGTCTTTGAATAACACTAACTCTCAAAGGCCCAAATGGGTTTTCTTGAAAAGTATATAAACAAGCTCTAACTCTGTTATTTGAGACGAACACAACAGCTAATGCATGGAAGGCTTTACTTTTTACCCTCCTTTGCGTCCATCCGTCGTTGGGTCCATATGACTAGTTCTAGCCAATGAGCTGCGACTAAAGAGGAGGTGGGACCCTTCTGGGCTAAAACATATGCTGCTCCTTCTCCAGGCTCCTCAGATGACATTCACAAAAATGGCCACAAAGCTTCCCCTCCCTGTATCCTGCCCCTTTGCAATGTGACCCGTCAGCTTCTCCATCGAGATGGAGAGACTATTTCTCCACATGGATCTTGGATCTGGGTTTGGGCATGTGACTTGCTTTGATGCCAATCTGATGCAGGAAAAGCACTTGAACACTGGGACTTTCTGTCTTCCTTTCTCTTTGGAACCCGGAGGACACCATGTTAAAAAGGCTGAAAAAGCCTGCTAGAAGATAACAGGCCACATGGAGAGAAGCTTCCAACCCAGCCATCCTGGCCAAGGCCCCAAATATATGAGTAAGGCCATCCTAGATCATCAAGTCCTGACCAAGCCAGGCTAGTAAAACTATCCAACCAGCATACAGAATTCTGAGAAATAACACTCAATGTTTTTAGGGGTGGTTTGTTACACAGCAAAAACTAACTGGTACACCCGCTAAAGTAAGGATGAATGGGATGAGAGTTTTCTATATGGCTCTGATGAGTACATGGGCATTCTGATTAGGTTAAGTAAATGATGCTATTTTATTTATTTATTTTTTATTTTTTTAAAGATTTTATTTATTTATTTTAGAGAGGGCCTCTCACATGGCCCTCAGTGGGGACCCGGCCCGCAACCCAGGCATGTGCCCTGACAGGGAATCGAACCGGGACCCTCTGGTTCCCAGCCCGAGCTCAATCCACTGAGCTACACCAGCCAGGGCTAAATGATGCTATTAAAGAGAATCAAGGAGATCCAGGAAAGAGGAAAGGGAACCCAGAAAATTAAAAATAGTAAGGGAGCAATTAGAAACTAGCAAAGTAGCCCTGGCTGGTGTGGCTCAGTGGACTGAGTGCTGGACTGAGAACCACAGGGTCGCTGGTTTGATTTCCAGTCAGGGCACATGTGTGGGTTTCTGGTCAGGTCCTCAGTGAGGGGAGTGTGAGAGGGAACCACGCAGTGATGTTTCTCTCCCTCTCTTTCTCCCTACCGTCTCCTCTCTCTAAAAATAAATAAATAATATATTTAAAAAAGAAATAAAAACATTAATACCCTCACCAAAAAAACAAAACAACCTAGCAACCACAGTGTGAGTATGGGAGTAGAATATAATTTAAGTCAGCTACCTGTGACTATTTAAAACAAGGTCTTCAAACTGCAGTATCACTTTTCTGAATGATGCTAACTATAAACACAAATTTGCACATCTTACTATGAGCAACTTGACATAGAAAGATTTGTTTCTTACTCCTCTTTGAATCCCCCCACCTACTTCTCCAAACTCTGTGCCTAGCAGAAGTGAGTATTTTAAAAGGTAATTAGGGAAACTTTGATGAAGGCCTCAATAATAGGAGGAGGACAGAAATGACTTGATGATTACGCCATGTGGTAACAAATTTGCGTGTCTATATTTTACTTCGTATCTCCTTTGAGGTCAGTCTTTGCTTTGTCCCAAATTGTTATTTATGTCTCCTATCCTTTTCTGAGAAATAAATAAGGCAAAGATTGTGTGATAAATAAGAATCAGGAAGGGTATCTGGATTTTATAATAGCATTTTATAGCAGGACCGTACCCTAGCCATTTCCTAAAATGTTTTCTCACCTCCAATCTGCATAAATACTCTGGGTCACAGGTGCTCTTATTGTTTCTGTTTTGCAGATAAAACAAATGAAGGCCTTGAGCAATGACATCATTTGCTCAGAGTCACCACGCTGTCCAACGACGGAGCCAATACATAATCAAAGACAGCCCCATCTCAGAGTTAGTCCGCTTCACTTTTCAGAAATTGTGTTTTTTCTTAAAAAAATTAACAATGGTGCTTTTAAAAAGTGAAATTCCTAGGAAAGTCTGACTCACAATTTCATATGAGAAATTAATTCTAGAGAAACTTTCAAAACGGCATCTGTTAAGCAAAAGTGGCATGCCTCTCCCCCCCCCCCGCTCCCCCTCCCCACAGAGCAGGCGTCTCCGCCCCAGCTGACAGCCTCCTCCCTGTCTCCCTCTTCGCTGAACCAGCACACACGGCGGCCCCCGGGTGCTGTGGCTATGAACACACATTCAGTACACGGAACCACATGTACGATATGCTGTCATCTGCTGGGAGTTACGATGGATTTTATAGCTGAATTTACTGCAGCTTGCTTGGTGAGGACCTGTGTCTCCCTCCAATTCAATTATCTCCTCTTAGAGTGAAATTTCACTAAAGAAGATGGGGAAAAAGATAGGAAGAGCCAATGAAGAATGGACTGGGCTCACAGTATACAAGAAATCAGTCACAAATATGAGTATTTGGTAACATTAAAAACCAAACAAGGCAGGTGTAAGTTCCCTTGTTATTTTTCTTTCAAAGGAGAATACTTTTCTGGTTGCTAACTCCAGCTGACAGGATACGAGAAGAAAGCTGCTGAAATGAGGATAAATTCCCACCTGCTTGCCCTTCCCACTTTCCCGCCTGTTCCACGTTTCAGGTCACAGATGGGGCAGAGCATACTTGCCCTTTGATAGGTCTTCCTGCCTCCTCTTCCCAACCTGGAAAGCCTGTGTGAACAGCCAAGGTTTTGGTCCTTCTCTAACCACCCAAACTGCACTGGGAAAGGGGAGGAGTAGCCAAGTGGTTTTGAGCCTGAAAGTCAATGAATCTCTCTTGCGGGGGCCAGAAGGTCCATCGCACAGTCAGATCAAACTTCTCAAGGGACATGACCTAAACAGCCAATTAATCTTTACCCCAGAAACTCCACAGCCCCTCCTAGTGAGAGGGCTGATTTTTGTGTACGTGAGTCTCTTGGATCCTTCTGGCTCCTAGCAACCAAACAGGTAAGTCCCCTTCTCAGCTTATGATAAGTGGCTTGGCTCCAGCATCTGCCAGATACGAAAGGGGTTTGCTGGCCAGCAGCCAGCCCGTTTGTAGTGGAAAACATGGAACAGCCTGCACCCCAGCACCAGGGTCGGGTAAAGTCGACTGTGACAAAGCCACCTGATGGAAGAGTGCAAGGCCATTAAATGTGATGGTTTCCTAGAGTTTTTCAGAACATGGGCAAATGCTGATATAATTATTCTAAATGAAAAGGTAGAATGTAATACATGATTTCAGCTATTCAAAAAGATGTCCAGAAACAAAGGCAGGAAAATATTCAAATGTTAGCCAGTGATTGCATTTGGATGAAGGTTTCCTGCTGAGTTTTTTTTTTTCTTCTTATAATTTTATGTAGTTTCTAAATTTTCAAATAATTGTTTCTTATTTGGATTTAAAAAAATACTCCAATCTTCGTAAGAATCAAAATGACAAGGAGCTCCTAGGAAGTTGCTTATTAAGTCAATCATGGATACCTGAAGTAGCTTTCATACTTCAAAGTTCTGCTGAATTCCTTGTTGATCAGTCTTCCCTGTATTTTCTTCACCATTCTGTCTAGAATGAGCCCCTGCCCCACCTCCTTCCCCATCTTACGATCCCATCTATAGTCTGAAGTCTGGCTCAGAGGTCATCTCCCCCTCGAAGTTTTCTCTAATTCCCTCTTCCCTGGACTCCCACAGCACTTTGAACGCACCTCTGCAGGCACTGGCCCTTCCCACCCAGCACTGTGACTACTGCAAGTTCACGTCCAATCTCGAAAGAAACTTACATGCGTGGGAATCTGAATTCACCTTTGTATACCCTGCGCAACACCTTACGCAAAGAAAGCATTCAAAAAATACCTTCAGATAAAGAAATAATGATGAAACATACAGGTAAAGGAATAAATTAGTGAGTTCTTTAATTTTAGATTTATTTTGTAATCTGTCCTTAGAGATTTTAGCATTATCTAGCCAAATGTGACATCCCAGTTTCATAAGTTATTGGCCATCTGGCTAACTTAAGGCCATCTAGCACACAACATATCCTTGTTACTTATGCAAACATCAAGACTGAAAATACAATAAAACTTCATTAAAGTACCAGATGGGGAACTCCATGAGGGCAGGACATGAGAATCTTTCTCATTTTTGTGTCCTCCGGGCACATAAATTCTTGATACATATTTGCTAAATAATAAAGAAGTGAATAAGGCACTGCATTGGGTGAGATGACCCTTTGCAGCCACGGCAGGTACACACGGTGTCCATCTTACATGTCAGCTATCATTAGAAACACACAGCCATTACCACAGTAGAGGACACTCAGCTGTCATGTCTGCTAGTCATGAAACCCTCTACAGCTTTCTCAAGGTGTTTGCTGGAGGCAATGATACCCGGTAGGTCCGTGTTAGGGGGCCACTGGATAAGCACAGGCAGACGGCTGAGCACAGTGCCCAGCAGTGAGTACTGCATGCCATCGAAGGCAGCTGTAATTGTTATGAGAGAGCCTGTGGGAATAATCATGGATGAAGTAGCAAGCAAACATCTTTGCTTCAAACTTCCCTAAAATGCAATCTTAGAACTTTATAAATAAACATATTTTCTGTATTACTCTTAAGTTAAACTACTTGAAAACTTAGAAGCAATGTACACCTTCATGCTGGTCTTATAAATCAAATCCTGCCTGGAAATCTTGCCAATAAAACATCAATACGTACCCTTTTTCAATTTGACTGTAATGAAATACACTACTATAAGAATGGCAAACACCTTCCTGGATTTATGGAGCAATTGAAGTTCATGGGAGAAGATCACTGACAAGTGTTAAAAAGTCTTACAGTTTGTAAGCAACCAACCGTGAGTTGATAACAGAGTTGCAACTGGGAGATGCCATACAGACTGGAAGTCGGCTTGCTCTGACGTCAGCAAGTTTTTGTTCTCAGTGTCAAAACCTCCAAGCAAAGAAAATGGAAAGATTTGCTGAGTGGCTTGTGAGATTTAATGAGTGAAAGCATAAGGAAATCGGTGTGTTGTAGGGGCTGTGTGTGGTCAGAGACCAGAACAGCTACCATTCCCAATTTGTTTATTTCAAGGAAAATCACATACATGGAGTAAAACTATCAAGAGAGCAAAACTTCCGGAAAAGACTTTTATTGTGCTGTTTCAAAACAGCAGTGCCTGGCCTGTGTGGCCCTTGAGCTGAGGAGGACACTAGACCCCGTTCCTCCTAGATAAGAAGGCTGTCCCAGGCCATTTGTCACAGCGTTTGGAGACCTCTGGTAGTCATTCCCCTTCCCTCCTCCTCTGCAGCGAATGGTGCTCTAATAAAAATGATTATCATGAAACTCACAGGGGAACACAGGGGTCACAAGAAAGACCCTCCCTGACACTTACCAACCACGAAGCTTCTAACCAGCAGCGCCCTCTGTAGCTGCAGTGCAAGGTTCACAGTTGGTGCACCAATAATAGGATGACTGCGGGAAACTTGGAATTGGGGGTCAGATGGCTTGAGAGTGTGTCTTTACTCTGTTTTTGTCCTAACTATAACCTGCAGCAGAGAAACAGCACAGGCTGGGACATCAGTACACTTATGTGCTCAGAAAAAGGAGCAAAACTGCTCTTATTAGAAAATCAAATTGTCCATAAACCGTAACAGCCAAGTTCTTTTTTCTTGTGTTTTGCTCAGGCCTGTTTGGCTTATCTATGGAAACAGCATGAGCTATGCAAAAATTGGGCTCAGTGGTCATTCAATATTATGTTGCTAAGTACTAGTCCTTTTTAGGTTAAACATGTTTACTTGGCATAACGGCTGAACTTTCACTCAACGAGTTATATCCTGTCACTAACATAGAGTGAATCCATTTCTTCTCATGTATGGAGGAAAGACGACAGTCACACATAGGATCAGGTTGAGAAGCTGGCTTACAGGAGCCGGTCCAGGGCTTCCCAAGCTTCGCCTTGCACCCAGGTTGCCACGGGAGACCGGGAAAGTGACGGGTCCTGCTCAGCAGCTCTGGGATGGTGACTGGCTGCAACGGAACATTTCTAACAAGCTCCCTGGTGATCTTGATGCTTCTGGTCCATGGGCCATATTTTGAGTAGCACAGAATTAACTTGGATTTGAATCTTACTTTCTGAATTGCTTCTTATCAAAGGACTAGACTGCAGCAGTGAGTGAGAGGCAGGGCTAATGTGTGTGGTATGGCAGGAGGAAAGAGCAGGATGTAGGAACGAAAGAGCCAGGCTGGAGCTTCGGTTCTACCATTTAATAGCCACATGACCTTGGGCAATGTTAGAGAAAAGGATATACGCAGTTCTCCATTTTTTTCTTTGTAAAATGATCCCTATCTCACAAACCATGGGAAAATGAAACCATAAACATGATCATGGAGACTTGATTCTAATGGGGACCCAGGACCTATTGATTCCTGACAGATCAGCAAAATCCATGCACTCCTCTTCCTCCGGGGTCCATACCTGGCTACATTCACCTGCCTTCTTTGCATTAGGTAGAGCTGTGTAACTGCCCCCAAAAACGAGAGTGGTAGAGATGTGTATCATATCCAGACATGGCCCATAAAATCCTTCCACACACATTCATCCCTTTATGCAATCTGCCCCTTCTAGGTAGACATCATCCCTGAGGGGAACATGGAAGCTACATGTTAAAGATGACATCAGCCCAGATGGACCCCTGAGTAACTGAAAACTCATGGCCGCTCCACCAGCGACTTCACCTGCCCAGTACTGTTAGATGAGCAGAAAATAAACTTGTACCATATTTGAGCAGCTAGCTTTCCTGCGTAACACTTCTCCCATCCTTTCCTTTCCTCCTTCCTCTTCCCGACCTTCCCACTGTGCTCCCCCCTGAAACAGCCCTACAGGCACCCTAAATTACAGTGTTTTGGTTAAAAGCATGAATTTTGAAATGAGAACAAATTCATCTCCCTCCTTTTTCTGTCCAGCACTGGAAAAGGATGCCTAGATCAATTTCCCAACCTCACTTTCCTCAGGTGGAAGAAATAATCATGTCACTGCTCACCTCTTGCAAAGGTCACATAAGATAATGCCTGCAAAGCAGTCAGCACCTTACCTGAATTCTGGTGGCCTCTTATGAATAGGGTCCCGCTGGATAAGACGCCACCTGCTACCTTCTCTCCAGATAACGCTCTTTAATAAGGAATACCATAAATCATTGGCCACGTGGTTGTCAAAACCACAGCAAACTTCCCGAGAGCCTCCACTGCCTTCGGTTCCTAACTGGAAAAAGGTTTTTCAAGAATCTTACGCTTGAATAAACAAAAATTACAAACACAAAAGGTGGAAGGGAGAAAAGGATAAAGTAATTAGTACAGATGTTTAAAATTTTACACGGGGCAGGTGTTTTACCATTTGAAAACCTAGAGTGTATAGAAAAAGCAAGACCCTCAGATAATGCTACATTTATTTGTTTTCTTGAGCCACAGATTAAACCTATCAGCCAGGAGAGAAATCCTAAAAAGGAACACAGCTTCTGTTCCCAGGGATTCCAGAAGCAAAAGTTTGAGGAAAAGGACAAGGCATGGTAATCACAGAAAAAAAAAGATATTTTTCTCTTGAATACTATGATATGTTTAAGATAGAACTTCCCATTATAAAAACACATTACCCAAGGTTGATCGAAAATATTTTGTTGTGCCCAATCATACACAGGAAAGTGTACATACACACACACACGATTTCAAACATGTGCTTATGTGTATAAAAGCAGAACAAGAGCCCAGGCCAGGAAGCTCAGTTGGTTAGCACATTGGCCTGACATGCCAAGGTTGTGGGTTCAATCCCCAGTCAGGGTACACACAAGAATCAAACAATGAATGCATAAATAAGTGAAAAAAAATCAATTTCAATCTCTCTCTCTCTTTCTCTCACTCTCTAAAATCAATCAATAAAAAAATAGAACAAGGTCAGAATCTGATTGTTTGAGATTAAAAGACATGTTCAGCCTTAACGCTTACTGATACGACACCCATTATGCTAGAGAATATCAGTATAATTCCTTTCGTCCTCCTTTTGCATTTCATTCTCTTTCTAGTGGCAAATTATAAGGATCAGCACTGCTCTTCCTAAGAGGCTGCATGCACAAAAGCTTTACTGAAAGAACCTGCCAAAGTAGCATGAGCTAAAGAAACTACAGCATTCTAAATGAAAGCCCAACAGGCCAGAAGTCCACAGAAAACCATGTACACCCATTCCTCCAACGTTTAACTTGCCCTTCCCTTTCTGTAAGGAAATGAACGGTGAGAACAATAAAATGCTGGCCTGGAGCAGGAAGTGTGAAATTCACAGTTTATTCTTTAGAATACTGTAAATGTAACTCTTCCCTCTAACTCCTCTTTCCTGTCCATCCAATTAATTATAAAGTCCTGTTGATTCTGCGCCCAGGAACTCCTTTGAATCTGCACCCCCACCCCAACACCGGCCTCCATAGCTCTTTTTATGGGCTGCTGCAAAGCCTCCTGCTTAATCTTTCTGCCCGCAGTATGGCCCCCACTTCTCCCTCTATTCTCAACACAGAAGCCCAACTAACTTCTAAACATGCAAGTTGTATCACGTCACCTGATTAAAACCCTTCAATGGCTCACCACCATCTATAAGACAAAAAGCCAGTTAATTACACAGCTTAACAAAGATTTAGATCATCTGGCTCTCCCATCATACTTTCACCATTTACCACAAACATGCACACTTCCCAACTACAATGACCAATCCTGTATACGATGTGGCATCTGAACAGAACATGCTTACATCCACCTCTTCCTCCTTCCTCACTTGTCTAATTCCTACCCACCATCCAGGACTTACACAGACATCTCTGATGCCAGGAAGCCTCTCCAACCACAGCTCGACAGGGAGGCCCTCATTGGAGATCCCCTGCTTCTCCCATCTGACCAGTAGACTCCAGTACACACAAGTAAGTGCTCTTCTCTCAGACTGCCTGGATTCAAGTCCCAGCCATACCTCTTACAGCTGTGTGACCTTCGGCAAGTTTTACTTCTCTGTACCTCAGTCTCCCCATTTGTACAATGGAGATAATCATGGTGCTGACTGCAACAGAACTGTGTTGAGGATGAAATGAGTTAATACAGAAATTGCTTAAAAGAGATTCCACCATCTAATCGTTGCTCAATAAATGTTAAGGTGGTCTAATAAAAGAGGTAGTAGAACCATTCTATGCCCTCCCAGTGAAACCTTGGTCGTATGTTTTGCAGAAACACGTGTCGTTATCTGGCCTGCATGGTACTTGACCCGTGTCATGCATTCAACAAACTGTTCTTTTTTTTTATTTATTTTATTTTATTTTATTTTTTAGAGAGAGGGGAAGGAAGGGAAAGAAACAACAATGTATGGTTGCCTCTCACATGGCCCTCACTGGGGATCTGGCCTGCAACCCAGACATGTGCCCTGACCAGGAATCGAACAGGGACCCTTTGGTTCCCAGCCAGCGCTCAATCCACTGAGCTACACCAGCCAGGGCCTGCTCTTTAATAAACATATAGTAAGTGAGGATTCAAACCAATTGAATATTTCCATCCTCCTGAAGAGTTTCAGGCTGCTCGGAATTATGTGGGTAGATTTCCTCCCACGCAGCTTTAGTCTGTAACACACACACAAGAGTGATGGATAGACGATGATGATGACAGACAGATACAAATGATACAGATATACATATACATATACATATACATCTAGATAGATATAGTACCTGCTGCATATCAGACACTGTGCTAGGCTCCAAAGAGACAAAATGAAATGAGAAAAACAATTCCTATAGCCAGAAGCTCACAGGTTGGGCAAGTTCACTGCTACCAGTGAACAAGCTGTGAAGGCCCTTCATTAGGCCAAAAAGCAAGGTGACCTTTCTCAGTATCAGCCAAAGCCATGTTTATATTTTAAGGGTATGTTCACTGAAGAATGTGTCATACCTACTCACACTCAGGACTAGAACATTCTCAAAAACCGTTGGACTAATGGCTCCAAGGGCAGAGCTCCTGTAGCTTATTTGCTTTGCACAGAAGAACCTAGCAAGTTTACAACCTGCCACAATGAAATGTACTCAGAAAGTACAAGGCAGTGTTGTCCAGGCTTACATTTAAGGTGGGGTCTGGGGGGCGCAGCAGGGAAGTTGACAATCTATGTTGGAGATGCCGCCGCCCTTTGTAAGCACTTTATACTATAGCCATGATAGCACGTGATGTTCCATCTGGGATTTCTGTCTGACTGCCAATCGACATCCTCATTAGTAGAGCACTTTCTTTACGTCTACTAGAGTGCCTATAATGTTTTAGGTGTAAGGCCCTGATCTGATTTAGTTACCTCAAATTATTTTTAAATGATATGGCAGAACCTCACTACAAGGAAGTTCTGTTATTAAGAAGGTTTTTATACATCAGGTCAAAACATGTCCCTCTAAAATCCAGTAAGTACACATCTAAGGGCCCGACTAATGAAGGTAACCTGGACATTAAACGTGACTTCTGACTCCAGGCACCAGTGCTGTAAAAAATTATACTCTATTTGCATTTAGGCAACTCTTCTCAGAAGAAACTCGGTGTTTCTAATTAGCTATCTCACTGGTCTACAAATGTTTTATGCAGAATGTGTTTTTCCTCATACCTCGGAAATGATTGATGAAGGTAAGTAATCTGGATAAGCTGGCATCATCTTCATTATAGATGCACATAATTATATGTATACAAAATAGCACTGGCAGAATCAATGTCTCCTAAATGACATCAAGCAAAGGAAAAGCTAAAACTTTAGAGAGCAGGCTGACAGCTGGGAGGTGGTTGTTGAGGCGCTGAGTGGGGGTGAAGGGATTGAGCAAAAAAGAAAAAAGAGAAAAAACTCACGGACAAGAGATGGTGATTGCTTGGGGAGGGTGTGAAGGGAGGGGGAGGAGTGCATAGGGAGGATAAACGGCCACAGCGTGAGACTTGGGGTGGTGAACACACAATACACGGGCAGGGGTGTCCAACCTTTAGGAGTCTGCGCCACACTGGAAGAAGAAGAGTTGTCTTGGGCCACACATGAAATACACTGCCACACATAATCACAAAAAAGTCTCATAATGTTTTAAGTAAATTTACGATTTTGTGTTGGGCCACATTCACAGCCACCCTGGGCCCCACGTGGCCCACAGGCTGCAGATTGGACACCCCCATGGCACAGTGTACAGACGATGTGTCCTGGAATTGTGCAACTGAAACCTGTATACTTGTACTGACCAGAGCCACCCCCATAAATTCAATAAAAAGAAAAAAAGAAAGCATAGACTTTGTTACCAGGCAGCCTTGGATTCAAGTTCTTTATGAGCTGAGAGAATCTTGGGGAACTCTCTAGTTTCTTTTAACCTCAGCTTTCTTACCCGTTAAATGTGGATAACGAAATATCCACCTGAGAAGGTTGTGAGACAGGGAATGTGATACGCAGGGTGTCTGGGGCAGAGTAAGGGAAGCGGACACCTTGGTTTCCTCGCCCGACTGTTCAGCTGAGCCTAAGGAAGTGCAGTGTTGGCTCTGCTTCTCAAATGAGACATAAAAGGGACAAGCAAGAAACTCGAGAAAAGAGATGGGGGATCAGTCCTTAAACTGGATGAATCCAAAGCTGAGTAACTGCATTCTACCCTTGAAGGCTTTCAGGAACCTGAAACTGGATGACGGAACGTTTTCTCATTTTCTTAGTTGGCTTAATAGTGTTTTCTCCTACTGTCATTGATAACCAATTTCTACAGTGAATCATCCAAATATGCTGAAATCTGTCTAGAAGAAAGGCTGTCTGTGAAAAGAGCCAAAAAGGACTGTATTTGAAATAAAAATTTAGGTGGTCTTCACTGACCTATCAGTTTTAGTCTGGCGCCAATCAACAATTCATTTTAAAAGTATTTCATGTCTTGGAAAACTCACTGAGGTGGAGTGAATAGGCAATGATTACATTCTAGGTTCTCAGTCTAAATATTAGAATGGAAAAAGTTCAATTTCTTATGATTTGTCTAAGTGTCCTGTTCCTATTCAGGAATGGTAATTAGACTACATAACCTGATTATTTGTCGATAAAGTACACCTAGTTTAAAGTCACCCAGGAAAGGAAAGATATTTACCTCTTCCTCTTCCTTTATTATTAACATTTTTTCAAATGAGTTGGTTTAATTCCAGGTGGTACACAATTTGGGATAGAACGAAGACTGAAGAACACACTTTGGCAGGATTCTGGGCTGGGTTTACTCTGACCTCACAGGTAAGATTGAAATGGCAGAGCAAGAACTAAAAATGAACCACTGCATCACCATCATCATCATCATCGTCACTACTATTACTACTACAAAAGTTTATTCTTAAATGTATAACAGGCTCTGAGACAACATTTCATTCCAGCTGTGGGTGGAAACAGATGTTATGACGGGGAATCCAGATGTTAAAACAGAAATGGAATTAAAGGTCACCATTGTCCCAGGCACATGGAACAGCTCACTTTTTTGCCAGATTTCTTAATTCCACCTATGGCCAGGGGGCCCTTCTCTGCTGCCTTTGCTCTTAGCTCCTCATGTTACTTCTCTTTCTGCTCAGCTGCCTTACCTTCTTCATCCCTGACCTGCTTCTTGGGCTGCATCAGGGACTTCTTTTTGCCACGTCCATGGCCAGACACAGCACCTATGGCCCCTTCTGCAGACCTTGCTATGGCAAGCTGCGACATCTACCTTCTTCATTTCTTTATCATGATTAACAGGCAAAGAGGGGTTCATCATATCTATGACACTTAAAAATATATAGAGAGATTTTGAATAAAAGAATTTATGTGATTCTCTCACAGTGCAAGTCATAAATGGGGTGTGTGTGTGTGTATAGACACACACATATACACACATACACACGCACATACACAATGGGATACTACTCAGTAATAAAAAGAAATGTATTACCTATACAAGCAACAACGTAGATAAAACTTAAATGCATTGTGCTCATATCAGATCACAGAAATGATTCCATTTCTGTGCCATTTTAGAAAAGGCAAAGCTATTAATGATGGAAAACAGAGCAGTGGTTGCCAGGGGTAAGGGATGGAAAAAGGGCTTGACTACAAACAGGAAGCAGAAATACATTTATTTTTGAGTAATGGAACTGATCTGTATCTTAATGTCAGTGGTTACGTGACTTAATGCATTTGTCAAACTCATATAACTTAAACCAAAAACATGAATTTTACTGTCTGTAAGTTTAAACACATATTTTAAAACAGAAAACATGCAATCTACTATTTAGTGAGGCCTAATCTTAACACTACTTTAAATTGTGAACAGGTGGTTTCTTTTGAACAAAAAGGGACTTCATTAATAAAAACTCCAGGAGAACTGATTTTTCACACCCCTACTGAGGTATAATTGACAAATAAAAATTGTATATATTTAAGGGGTGCAATACGATGTTTTGATCTATGTATTCATTGCGAATTATTGCCACAACAGAGCTAATTAGCATAGCCACCACCTCACATAGTTACCTTTTTGTGTGCGTGGTGAGAACACGTAAGATCTATTCTCAGCAAATTTCAAGTATCAGCACAGTATTAGTAACTGTAGCCACGATGCTGCACATCAGATCTCCAAAGCTGACTCATCCTATAAAACTGAAACTCTATGCACTTGAACATCTTCCCATTTCCTCCAGCCCCTGGACACCACCACTCTACTCTCTGTTTCTGTGGCTTTGACTTTTTAGAAATTCCATATATAACTGAAATCACGCAGTATGTGTCTTTCCGTGCCTGCTTATTTCACTTAGCATAATATCATGTAGGTTCATCCATGCTGTTGCAAATGGCAGGATTTCCTTCTTTTTTTTTAAGGCTGCATAATATTTTATCTTTCTGTGTGTATGTGTATGTGTATATACATGTTATTTCTATTCTATACGTTATGTATATGCATATATATCACATTTCCTTTATCTACTCATCCATCAACAGATGTCATTTTCTTTGGTCCCATACCCAGAAATGGGATTGTTGAATCATATGGCAGTTCTATTTTTAATTTACTGAGGAACAAGACAACCCGTATTTAGAAACTACAGTATACACCGTGGATTGTCTCTGTACTCCACTCCACCTTTCCTCTGCTGGCAAGGCCAGAAAGCTAAAGCGTTAAATTTCCAAGGCTTCTTTTCAGCTGGGTCCCAATTAGACTTGAAACAGTTTAGAAGCGCTCCAATATCTGAAAGGCAGTGGCCATATCCTCCTGCTGTTTCTGCTCCTGGCAAGCAAGGTTTGAAAAACAAAGATTGTAAAGGGGGTTTCCGCAGCAATGGCAATAGTGGTGTGACCTTGAACTCAAAAGTCCAGTGGTGGCCACACCAGTCCTCATTCGCCAGCCTTTTAGACCATTCTGTAACCACCCAGTTCCCTGTATTAAATCCTTTCTGGCTGAAACACCCAGAGTGGTTTCTTTTTCCTGTCTTGATATAAAAGCCAGTTTATTAATTCAATGGCCTCATGTCATGGGCCTAAAGCCAGGATTATTTGGAAATTTCATAAAAGTTCCATTTAAATTCAGCTACCTTCTGTCTTCCAGACTTTTCATTACCACTCAGTCCTTGCTCACTGTGTTGGAGTGACGAGGTATGTTAGCTTAACAAATTTTTTCTTGTAGGTAACAGTCCCAGGCTGATACTTCGTAGTATCAGACCTAGTAGAAGAGAGACATCATTTCCCAGGTATCTGAAAGTCTCAGAATTGAGCCTGATATCTTGGTTGCTCAGATCCAGGTACTCTGTCCATTCCACTTCCAGCGATAGGAGGTCACAGCCCAGGTAACTCCCATCACTAACAAAGGAAGACAGGACATAAAACCTTTCACCTACTGACAACTCTCAGCATGCTCTTCAAAGGTTTTCTATTCATTACCTGTAGATTTTAAATGCATCTTTTCTTCTCTGTTAACCATTAACCACATTAGTTAAGCCTCAAATCAGTGCTGCAGACTTGTTAAAAAAAAAAAAAAACCTTCCCATGAGGCTTGGCAAACATAGCCTGAAGTACTATTAGGAGTAAGTCTAATTTTTGCATGCCTAGGGACTGAGCTACCTGCATTGCTACACCTCTAGGGAAGATGCTTGAGTAAGTTTAACATGTGCACCCACTTTGCTCAAATGCTAAAGCAAGCACAGCGTTCTGGACCAGCTATATAATGACAAGATTCACAAGAAATGTGTCATTGAAGATAAGGGGGGTCATGAATGCATAGTTGAAAATGCCTATCCCAAAAGTGCACGGTACATTCATATTAAGGGAATGAAGGATGTATATGTATTTTGGGCTCTGTAAGAGTAAAAAAGGTGGGCCTGAGCTAATAAGAGGGTTTCTTTATCTCTAAAGTAGGGGTTGCTCGTGGTAGTGAATTTTGGTTGTCTTTGTCCCTTAACACCATTCTCCCTTCTATTGACAGAAGTGCCCTAGAGTTCATCTTGAAATCCTCCACTCCCGATTTCAGTTCCCAAGGTTCCAGCAATACTGACTGTCTGAAGCGAAGCTATGACCAGGGCTACGCTCTCCCATTGCTAAGGATGGAATGCTCTTGGTTCAGGGATGGACAGGATACCAGATCTGACCAATCAGGATTAACAAACTCAATTCTGAGACTTTATTTGAGAGACCTGGGAAGTAGTCTTTCTTCTTCTAGGTTTGATACCATGGGGTATCAGCCTAGAACTATCAAAGACTAACACATGAAGCCAGAGAACTATCTAAACATAAGCAGAGAGGCAGAAAGAAACCAAGTACATCAGACTTATAGAGACCCTGAAACCAGCTATGCCTGAAGCACTTTTCAGTTATGTGAGCCAGAAAGCTATCCTTTTCTTCCTTAAAACTCCTGAGGTGAACATATTAATTTTATTTGTTGATGTATTTATTTTTGTCATCAGAAAAGCCTTTACTGAAACATCAACCTTCAGCCCAAATATATGTATTTTTGCACATATGTTCATGTTTCTAGAAGCAGATGTTCTTTAGCTTTTATGAGATTATTAAATGAGTTGCATTCCCCCCAAAATTAAGAATTACTTTTCTAGAGAGAAATAATAACTCAAAAATTGATTTAAAATGGTCCTTTGGCACATCCTTATTTTTACAAAATAATAATAATAATAATAATAATAAAAACCCTGACAAATTTCTACTCCTAAATAGAAAAAATAGATATGGAGTAATCATAGAAGAGATGGAAGGAAATAACTATCCATAGGAGGTAAGGATTTTAAGACCTTTGATGCTCTAGGAGTTCTTAATTGTTAGAGGCATCGCCCCAATCATTCGAAACATACTGAGCGGCACCAAAACCAATCACAGTTTCTATGCAAGTCCATGAGGATGCTTTCAGTTTACAAGTTGTTACGTCATAGTTGATTAAGAGTGGATAAAATGTCTTACTTGGGAAATATTTAATGAAAAGGGTAGTCATTTTAAGGTTGTACATTTCAACTCATATTTTGGAGCCAGTAAAACTTTTTCAGAACTCACATATTTTTTGAAAGGGCTGAGAGTGTCCTGGAACCTAGGAACTGTGACCACAAGGCCTCGAGGACAGAATGATGAAAAGGTTGCTACCTAAGAATACGCACACTGTGCTCCACTTCCATCTCTTTTAGAGTGAACTGGCCGGCTCTGACTGTGGACTCCACAGCCGTCTCTGCCTGTCTGAAGGTGACCACGGCACAGGCTCGCTCTTCCTCTTAGCATGGAAGGTTCTACCGGTGGAATTAATGGATCCCTCACCAGTTTCCCCTTTTAAAAGAAAACTCTGCAATTTAATGTTAATCTTCTAATTTATAACTTGTGGTACCTTAATGGCAATCTTCTAATTTATAGTTTTTTAAGATTGATAGACACACAAACATAACAAAGAATCAAAACAAAACAAAATAAATACAAGCTACCAACACTGCCCATTCTCCATTTTTGGAGAAGTGGGCCATTACCAGAAAAATAAGTTTAAAAAATTCTCAAATAATATAGGGATCCAGACTCAGATAGCAGCCTCGAAAGAGAAAGGAAGGAAGAAAAAAGTGAAAGTGTTAGAAATTTTCTTCAGGGAAGAATGTAGGGGGGGAAATAGGCTTAAAACTCTCAAATAGGCAAAAATACAATGAAAACCACAGCTACCAACTATTAAATTGGAATAAATACAGAGCAATTTTAAAGGAAAATGTTTGTTTCCCTGGATTTGACTGTAGAAATGGGCGTGGAACCGAATATTGACAGGTATATAATTACTATTATGAAGGTAAGAGAAAGCTGACGCTAGGGTCCTAACATCTTTATCTAACGAAGGACTTCTCAGACTTTAACCTATCCATGAGTTACCAGGTGTTTGAAAAAAATGCATAAATTGATTCAGTATGTCCGGGGCGAGACTAGAGATTTTGCAATTCTCACAAATTCTCAGGTGATGTTGACATTCACTTGGTGTAGAAAGCCTCTAGATTTTGGTATTTTTCACAGATTCCCTCTCAATTTGAATCAGCTTGCCAACAAATACTATTGTTATATTTTAAATAGTGTTAATGTTCATGTTAGAGAGACAGTTTCCCTTCACTGTAGGTCAAAAGAACACTTCTCAACTTTCTTTTATTTGAGTATGAGTTTTGGGATAGTGGTCCTTACCCCAAGGACTCCGCTCGGTAGTCTGGGGCAGGGCTCAGGAAACTAACACGCGCAAGGGCCAGGTGGTCACGCTACAGGCCCAGGGGCCATGCGTGCAGACCCACTGTTTTGGTACATTGATAAAGAGTCCTGCTGGGAATCTCTGTAAGAGTTGATGCCCACAAAACACATTAGCCTCAGAGAAAACCATGAAGTATTGGGGCTTCAGAAGACCTGAAATTAATCTTTCCCAAAGCCCTCATTTGAGAGACAAAGAGCTCGGGTACCAACATGATTGGGTATTTTACAGAGAACCACAGAACTGGTTAAAGAGGCAAAATGAGGACCAGAGCTCTGCTCTTTTAGAGCTATCCCAGGAGTCACACTCCTTCCCCACACTGCTGTTTCATCATCTTTTACAAATATGTCTGGATTCCTTACTGATGGATCCCTAATGACCCAACACTGAAACACATTCTAGTCCTAACCAGTCATTCTCTTTTTAGACATAATCTCCTAGAAAGTGTTTCTTAGTGTGGCCCAATGGCCTCCTCTATTGCACTCACTACGGGGCTTATGTTTGCTTAAAGATTCAGATTCTTGGAGTTGTCCCAAAACTACTAAATTTTACTCTCTTAGACTATTCCCTGGGAATCTGCATTTTCACAAACATCCCTATGGGCCTGTTTGATAAACAGGTCAATAAAATGATGGTTCTCAACCTTGGCAACACATTAGAATCTTGGGGGTAGGGAAGGGTGTAAAATCCCCCATGCCCAGGCCATATGCACACAATTACACTGGAATTCCTGCACATGCGGCTTAGGCATCAGAAGTTGTCAAAGCTCCCCAGTGATTCCTATGTGCAACCAAGAATGAACAACAGTACTTCAAAAAGTTCCACATACTTCCATATTTCTATCCAATATAAGGATGATAAACCTCCCAACACTTTTATAATGAATATAAAAATGTGGTCACCTAGAATACGAAAAGTATGAGGGCTGTTGGTTTTGACAACTCCAACCTGATCCAGGGAAGCCATCCATTTCTGTCCCAACAAAATAAGCACTGAAGAAAAGTTTTGAATTCACATCAGAAGGGTCCCTCCCAGGCGGGTTTCCCACTTACCCAGAGAATTAGAAATTCCTGTTATTTCCATGTGGTCACTCTGACAGTGACAAAGTAAGGTTTAGTGTTGTTGTTTTAATCCTTGCTCAAGGATATATTTATTGATTTTAGAGAAAGAAAAAGGGAGAGAGACAAAGAGACAGAACCGTCGATGTGAGAAAGAAACAATGGCCTCCTGTATGTGCTCCGACCTGGGATTGAACCCGCAACCCTTTGGTATATGAGACAATGCTCCAACCGAGAAACCTGACCAAGGCACAAAGCAAGGGTTTTTATAAGAAAATTATTTTTATGGATTGTCTCGTCTTACTAAATAATAAATGCTTCCCTGCAAATGAGCAGATTGATAATAATGGCAGGTTATAGTGACCCACATTAGTTCCCAGGGCTCTTTAAGGAGTCAATAAGAGAAACTGCAGGAAGAAAGAATTCCTACAAAGTTGAGTGTCTGAAATTTATCTTTTCAGACTTCAAAGTCCAAAAACACTAATGGTGTGGATTTCTGAATTACTGCCAAGGATATTATACCTAATGAATTTCTTGAAGGTGTCTGTACTCTAAATAAGCAATCTAGTCTTTTTCCGTCATCAGAAGTTGCTGGTTTAGCTCACAAAGAGCTTAAGCTTTATTTAAAACTGCATTTCTAAAGACTTTAAAAATTTACAGAGCTGGATATATAGAGGAGGATAGCAATTTGATATATAAGTAACATTTATTTACCTCAAGATGACTAATTAAAAGTGAGCTTGGTGATACTCCCGCTTTGGCAATGATTTTAACACCTTTATTGCTTTTCTCTTTCCCTTTTCATCCCACCAATCACCCCTTGGTGCCAACACATTATGGTTTCTGCATCAGACACAAGCATCTCTCTCTATCCTCATCCTGCAGAAACGCCTTCAAAAGTGTGTGGAGTTGAGGGCATGGGAAGGCTCTCAGAGGGAGATCAGCGAAAACAATTTACTTGCCAGAAGAAAAAAGCCTCTCAACAGCCCTAACCTCTGGCTGGTCCCCAACTTGCTCCTTCATCTAATCAGCATTTCTCAAATATTAGTGCCCTGCAGTTATTGGGGATCTTGTAAACGGCTGGACTCTGAATCAATAGGTTTGGGGTGGGGTCCTGAGATTCTGCATTTCTATGCTGCCGTTCCACAGACCACACTTTCAATAATAAGAAATGAAAGATTCTCGTTGGTGGAAAAGACAATGATGGTGAAAGACTGTATACCATGTGCCACACCTGCTAAGTATCGGTGGTAGTGGTCAATTTGGGGGAGCCCATTAGCCCACAAGTCCCTTCTTTGAGAATTATTACCTGACCCTTATCCACAGTGTATCAATGACACCCACATTTGTTCCAAGACCTTGCCCCTGGCCAGAGTTGATTGGACAAGAATAGACACGTGCTCAATGCTGAGCCAATCAGTTTCTTCTTCTTCAGAGTTTGGGATTGGACTTCAGAGATGCCAATCATGCGGTGCCTGAACTAGGGGATGCAAACACCCGTGGCAGTCATTGTACCTCATGTGGACAGAGAAGTAGGGACAGAGGAAAACAACACTTGGGGAGCAGAGATAAGAGACCACGCAAAAATCATTTGCTGCCTGGCTTCTTGAAAAGTTTTTTGGTCATATTTTCAGATCCTTCCCTTCCTATACTGTGATTCCTGGAAGCAGCCCTGTATCCTTTCAATAACTTCCCATTGTTCTTGCTTAAACTAATTTGAGAGGTAGCTTACAAATTCCAGTGCAAAGGGAACGTAGTTTCACTTTGTATCATGGAATGCATTGATATGTCAGTCCAAAAGTTCTAGAAAATATCCAGGCTCTGTCCCAGAGGTCAGGATCTCAGAAGAATAAATAGGCCATGTCCACATGCAGCAGTGGCAGGCAGCTTCCTGGGGCACCTATGGAAGGTCAATCCTGTGACCTTCTGCAAGTCATTAAAAGGGGCCATCATTTCCTCACAGAATGTCAGACAGGGTCAATTCTTCAAACTTCTCAAATAATGAAGACTCTGTTTACTTCAACCTACCTCCTTCCCATCTCCTTCAACCTTGTTATCCTCACATATCAAGTAAAAGGAAACTCTGCTTCCTCCTCCATCCCTCCTCCTATGCAGGCGACTCCCATCCCACCCCATGGGACACAAGTGGCTGGCCCACAGAAGGCATCTAGGAAGTGGGGGTTATGATTCCTACATAAATTCCTCTCTGCACTCACTCACTCACACTCTCATCTTGCCTTGTCACACTCTTACTTATTACGATACTTGCCGTATCTTCTACCTTTTAAAAAACTCAGCGGCTCTCCTCAGATGGCACCAGCTCCTAGATTCCTATCTGTCATGAAGACCATTCCTTCCTCTAACCACTCCACCCCGATTCATTTATTTAATTGTAGAAGATACCCCCACCCCCACCTCTTTCCCTAGCCACTGCCGCATCCCATCTTTTATGACAAGTATCAGAGGTGACGCAGGTGGCATTCATCTAGATAACCCTCGTTTACACCAAATAAGTCACTAAAGGTAAATGACCTGGCAAAGAGGAACCTGTAACTTTCTGCCTCCCTGAGACAAGGGCAGAATCTAACTTTTACTTTTCTC
The DNA here is from genome assembly GCA_004026765.1 of Micronycteris hirsuta. NCBI lineage: Eukaryota > Metazoa > Chordata > Mammalia > Chiroptera > Phyllostomidae > Micronycteris > Micronycteris hirsuta. Next base: position 4,292 of record PVJI01010811.1, on the reverse strand, counting down.
CTAAGACTCAAGGTTATAGCTCCATGCCACTTCGCATTAATGAAGTTTCAGCTTTTTCACTTACTGGTAGGTACAGAAGTGCACAACCAGTCTGTTTTCATTAAAGTTGTGCCCTTGGACGTGTCTTCCACACCCACAGGGAAGACTTCCATTCACCTAATGTTAACAACTTAGAAAATCGCTACTGAGTATGTCAAAGTAAACATCTCATTATCTTTTTATGTGTGGTATCAATTATACACTTAAGCGCAAGTAGGAGAATAAGTATGTTCCATCCTAATCACAATAAAAATACAATATATTCATTCCCAATTTAAGCCCTTAGATATTTTTAATTGATTTCTACAAAATGATGTATGTCAAAGACACTGAAACTATGCTTATGAAGAATATTCAATGCTATGAAAAAGCACTTACAATATAATGTTCGTCAGGGAAAAAAATACAAAATACAAATACAAAGTATATGTCCAAAGTTTTAAAATATAGTTTATCTGTATGTCTGGAAATACTAGAGATAAATACAACAAAATACCATTAGTGGTTATGTCTGGATGATAGGATTACAGTAAGCACTGCATTTCTTCTTTGTAATTTTAAATAATCTTTTCAATGCACATGAGTGTGCAGGAATTGAGTAGGGCTGTTAACACGTTAAGCGCGGAGCCGATGTTGCTGGGCTTTCCATTCAGACAGTGGGCAGCGACCACTCAACGGGTGTTGAGTTAGAGTATAAATAGGCGCACAGTGGTGCAGCTGATGCAAAAGTATACAAATTCTGAACACAAGATAATGAGGTTGGGAACAGTAAGAAGGTGACCTCCAAGAGACGATCAGTTAGAAAAAGCCAATGACCAAATCACAGAGGAGATCCAAAGGAAGTTGTAACAACCAAACTGAAACACGGGGAAGTTACTGCAAAAGAAAACAGTAAAGGAATTACAGTCTTGAAATGGAAAGACAAAAGAGACATTTTGGTAATTTCCACCAAATATTCGAGTGAAATGGAAAACATAACAACCAAAAGGGGTTTTTCATAAACCAAAAGTTGTTATCGAATATAATATAGGAAAAACTGCTATTGACCTTTCTGATTGAATGAGTGCGTACAGCTGTCCCCTGAGAAAGACAATAAAATGGGACAGAAAGTTGGCATTCAAGGTTTTTTTGAACACCTCTGTTGTGAATGCGCTATTTATGTTCAAAAATGTGAGGGGAAGAAAAATGTCAATCACGACATTTCGGAAACAGTTGGCAGATGCACTCACACGGCATTCGCACGAAGAAACTCCAGTCAGGGTCGATACAAGAAGAAGCATTCACCAATTGGAAAAAAAAGAAGGAAAGGTGCATAAAGTGTGTAGATACTGTTTTGAATGTTACAAGACAAATACAAAAACATTCAGGCACAATGCAGCTAGAAAATTTACGAAAGAGGTCGTTACCTTTTGTCCTTTTGTGATATGTGCAAATCTAAACCACATCTTTGCCTAGAATGTTTTAAGAAACTTCATTAAAATTACAACATTTATTTTTTAACATTGATACTGCCAGTCCCATGCACCAATGTCATCCAAATGAAAAGTCCACTGTAAATCCCTGGGGACTGATGCCGCCTGAACAGAAAGTTCACTGTCAATCCCCAAGGACTGATGCCGTCCTTAACCTGTTAAGGACAGGACATTGTGGATGTCACTCATTTATAGGGTCATCATGAGTAGGAGTTGACTCAACCTCATGTAACACACATTCAGTAAATTAAAATGATTCACTTATGTCCTTTGTTTTGACCGTCCTGCTGGAAGCCTGGTTCGCTGCGTTAATGTGATTTGCTCACACGCTTCTAATATTATGTTAGAAAGGAAGCACTCTGGAGGAAGACCGCTGTGTTCCTTGAAAGTTCCTTACACTGAGAGAACCAGGTAAGGAATCCATTGTAGGGCTGGTTTGAAAGTGCTAACACTTGCCTCTTGGACTAGTATACGGGAGTTGGAGAAGAAAATTGATGGCTATAATATTTTTCATGTAAGTTATCCTGTTTTTTAAAATTTCTGAACAGATTAATTCCTACCTTCTAAGGCAATGTGTTCAGTCCTAAGAAAGCCCTGTTAGAACATATTTAAATATATTTTTCTCCAAGCATTTTTATTCGGAAAATACAAAAAATTATCAAAATGAAGTAAATAATAATTCCATAATCATCTTTCTCTGAAAATTTATAAAACAAGCACATGAAGTCCTTTCCTTTTGCACTTCCAATAAGACTTCTGAGAGACAATGTTACCAGTTATTGCAAATGCATATGTTCACATGTACACAAACATATATCATGTATGTGTACAGCAACATGTACATGTATATGCATAACTATAAAATAGATACACAAACATATATGCCTTTAAAAAAATTAAAATGACAAATTACCCAAACCAAAAAAAAATTATACAAGATATCCACCACTTAAAAACTTTCTTTAAAAGAGTATGCTTATTTTTATTATTCTGTAAGTAATAAAAATTAAAATCAAAACCACCCAGGGAGGAGGGAAAGGTGCTTTGAAAGTAGATGGTGGGTTGTCTGTTTTCCCCAACTGGGTGGTGATTAAGAGTATTTATCATCCTTTTATCCCCTCATGCTCTTCAGATGTCTTACAAATATCCCTTAGAAACTTCTCAACAGTCTAGAAAATAAAAACAATTTTGTAAAGATATAGAAGTTAAAAAATAAAAAGCCGTCCTTTCCCAGTGTGCCAGGTCCACCTCCACAATGGTATCAATGAATCGATCGTTCGTGCTTTGAACTCCTCTCGTATACCTCTGTCTGCCTAGGGCAAGGTCGTTCTATAGAAACAGAGCGTGAGCCACATAGGGAGTTAACTTTTTCTTGTAGTCATATTAAGGACAATGAAAACAAAATGGCAAAATTAATTTTAGCAATACATATTATTCAACAAATATGTGCAAAGTATTCAGTTTAACGCGTGATCAATATAAAAAATTACTGTGGTATTCTACATTCCTTCCTTGATACTAAGTCTTTGAAGTCTGATGTGCACCTTACACTCACAGCACACCTCAGTTTGAAAGGCCATGTTTCAATTGCTCAACAACCACACGTGGCCAGTGGCTACTGAATTGGAACATGTACCTCTAGAAAACATGCTCAAAGCCCTATTTCTTGATTTGTCCACTTAGAAATTATCATTCAACTCCAGAGTATGCCACTCCCTCTATTTTCCCTTCTCTCCATCTCTGCTCATATTATTTCAGTATTCTGTTTATCAGTTGACCGTTAGAATCCTATTTAAACCTCTATTTCTTAATTCATCAAATGGAAATAGTCTAAGCTCCCCAGTTTCGTAAAATGAGGGATTAGGGTCCTTTTATTTCCCTTCACCTCTCTTCCTCCTCCTGTCTCCCAACCTTTCCCCAGAAAACTATTTCTTTTACATTGCCAAAGTTTTACCACTTATATCTTGCTCTGTAATATAACTTTTTGCACTCTGATTTTGTAAACTGGAAAATACATAACATTTACGATATGAAGATTGAATAATTATTTTCTGCAGAAACAAGAAGTGTGTATGAATGCAGAGAAAAGGTCATATAACCTAAATGTGCTGCTCAAAGAACTTAACAAGGACAACTGAGGCGGCCCCTAGTTAAATACTTTATCTGCTCTGAGAACATTCCATTTTATCACACTTTCTGTTACAGAAATTTCATTTGTTTTTAGGATTTTAGAGTTCCCTAAAACCCTATTCTGATTTTGACGGCTTAAAAGAAAGATCTGTCAAAAAAAACTGTTGCCTTGAAATTTTTTTAAACTGTATTCCCTGATTTATTTTACTTACCTGTCCTCAGGACCCATATTTCCCTCTTTTGCTTTGTTGTATTAATTGTTAGGAATGACCTCAGGGGGATAAAATGTTTTAGCTCTTATTTGTCTTACAATGCTTTGATTTTCTGTTCATACTGAATTTGAAATTTGGCTGGGGTCAGAATTATAGGTTCAAAATAATTATCCCTGAAAACCATGACGGCACTGTTATTTTTTTAACTATATTTTATTGATTATGCTGTTACAGTTGCCCCACTTCCCCCCTTCTTTCCCCCGTCCCCCTTACCCCCCTTTCCCCTCCCTTTAGTTTTGTCCATCGGTCATACACATAAGTCCTTCTGCTTCTGCACTTCCTATACTATTCTTAACCTCCCCCTGTCTGTTGTCTACCTACCATTTATGCTACTTGTTCTGTGCCCCATTCCCACCCTCTCCCCTTACCACTCCCCTGT